>PVJD01005528.1:0-114034 GCA_004026545.1 Mormoops blainvillei | reverse complement strand
TTTAGTCGTCTGCCTTCCCAGCTCGACCTGGAGGTTGTGGAGGGCGGCACTTAGGTCGGGACCACCCTGCTCCCAGCTGCATGTACTGTATCTCACCCAAAGTAAGCTCTCAATAAATATTTATTAAACATATGAATAGCGACTTGAAGTATATTTTGCTCATAAAAAGAGGAAGGGGGACTAATGTTATCACAAAGGAAAAGCCACAGTTATGGCAGCTAGAAAGTATTAAGTGCTTGCTATATGCCAGGCACAGCTCTCAAAAGGTGTCACCTCCTTTAATCCTTGCAAAAGCCAAATGTGACAGGAGCTATTAATAATCAAGATTTTAAAAATGGGAACACTGAGCTTTAGAGAAGATGAGTAACTTGCCTATGGCCACATATTTTTTCCCCCCGTGGAAATTTTTATTCTTGGGAAGTGTGACTTGAGCTTGTATTGGTTATCACTCCCCTATTTGCTTTCTCCGTGAATGAACTGGCTACATTATTGACAAAAACCGTGTCCTCCACACAAGGCCTGAGGCTTTTGCTACAGCTCACACATGCTATTGTAACGTAGCTGGTCATCCCCTGTGACTGGGACCCAGAAATCCTTGGTGATGTCCCAGGTGTTTTACACTCTTATTTTTAATGTGGATCTGTTTGGGGACAAAAGTTCAATTTGGGGATTTTCCCTCCGACCCCTGGTCTTTCTTCTGCGCCCTGGTCAGTGTGTGCAATGGGAAGAAACCAATGAATGAGAACACTCTTCATGGAAGCAGAGCAGCACTTCCTGCAAATGCACCAATTTGACTTGGAGATTGTGTGACTGACTCCTCTTGCGTTAGCATGTTTTGCACTCATTTGCTCTGACGCCTGGCTCAGCAGATGAAATGCGTCCCTTCCCTGGCAACACCTGTGAATGGTGAGCATCTCATTTCTGCTAAGCCAAATGGGTCTCTTCATTTCATCAGTCCTTTCAATTCCGCGATAAGACATGCGGCTGACATTTCCTATTTTTCTAGATAATAGGGACAATTAGAGTGAGGTATCAATGAAACAGAGTCAGAAGTGAGATAGAAAGTACTTGAATTTGATTTCTCTTCTAAGAAATCTGCTAGATTTATTTTCCACTTAGAAATTAAGCCTATTTTGAAGAGTTCTGTGTAGCTTTCATTTCAAGGAGAGGAAAGTAAACCATCCTAATGCTTTGTAGGACCCTTAAAGAAAAGCAAAAAACAAAACACAAAACAGAAAAACACAGCACGGTAAGAATGGAATGGCCTTTTGATCTTGCAGGATAAGATTCTTATTTTACAGAGAGGGATTTTTTTCCCCCTAGAAGAAGGAAAGGATTTGTTCATAATCATACGGTAATGTTTTTGGAAAAACAAAACAAAACGAAACTAACCAGCAACTTTGGCTCATGACTCAGACTCTTGATCCCCAGATGGAGAAGAAAGAGGACTTTTCCTTTCCTGAAGGAACTTACAGTCGAGTTGCTTTATGTAAAGCACTCAAAATCGAAGTAGGAAGGGAGAGAGCGAGCTGGGGGGAGAAAGAGAAAGACTCCTAACCGATGTGGTGAAATGGTTTGGGCTCACAGGATAGCTCTCTCTCTGGCTGATTTCGGGTGATGGATTCACCTGAGCCTCCGTTCCTGGCAGTTTTCTTACTTGGGTACCTCCTCAGAGCAGGGGAGGAATTACCCGAGTAGCTACAGAATAGGGTCTCTGATACCTGCTGTCTCGCTGGGCATTCCACGGGGCACTGGGGCACCCATATGAATGACCTGAAGTAAAAAGTACTTGTCTTGATGCTCATGGAAAGCATACACACATTGAGACCCCCTGAGTGATAACCCGCAAGCGCTGCTGGTCACGAGTTACCCAATTCTCTTTCATTTGCATAAAAGTCAATTCCGAAGAGCCGCTAGGTGATGGCTCACCTTGCTCTGCATTGTCCCTGCTGGTCTGGCGCGTTGGCAGCCTGCCCCCAACCCCTGGGCCTGCTGGCTCTGTCTGCGCACATTTCCTATTTTGGGATGTAGACCGCTGTGGAGAAAGAGGCCAAGTATCTGTCTGTAGCTTTTGTCACTGGAATCGTAAACAGACACTCAGTTCACTTGCTGACTACTTGGCAGATCTTCAGTGTGTATGATGCGACTGTCACTTCTGCAGTCAACTAAGGATTATGGCAAGCACTCACATGCCAGGCGACGAGAATATCCTACCTTTGTTCAGATCAGTACCTAAGGAGAACTTTCAAAGGAGCAAAGTGGCGGTTCTTTGACCTCGCTCTCGTGAACGATGATCAGCACAATGCGGAGACCACTCCTGACGGTAACAATGAGAGCTGATGTTTAACGAGCCTGCCCACGTGCCAGGCACTCTGCTCTGTGCTTTACATTCACGATCGCGTTTGATGTCACCAGAACTTTGACTAGTACGTGCAGTCATCATGATTCTTTTGTGGACGACGACGCTGAGGATCAGAGAGGTTAATAAACTTGCCACGGGCCACGTGATTTACAATGGGCAGAGCCAAGGTCTCCATTCCTAAGCATTCTCTTCCGACTCTTTTTCATCCTGCCCTCCGGTCTCATCCACGTCGGAGGGCAGTCATATTACAGGTCTTTTGGTGTGGCCTTGTTCTAAATCTCCACTGGAGTATTTATAAGGAGTCCTGGCGACTTCTGGTTAATGCACAGTGTGCAGCCAGAGGGTATACAGTGAAAGAAAGGGAATGAACTCATGGGGCACGGGACACGGACCCCTGAATACGCTCACTCAGCAACTGTCTCTTGAGAAGCATTCCTGTTTCAGCCCTTGGGGCAGGTACTGGAGCTGCAACAGGGAACCCAATGCACGTGTATCTGGAGCTGCAACAATGAAACACAAAGTCTTGCCTTCAAAGACCCCTGCCCCCTTGCAATGCAGCCAGGCCAGCAGACAAATAACTATAGCACAGGCACAGAGTTTCCTCTGGACACCTCCAGGGGTTGGTAGGCGCCCAGAGGGGCTGACTCTGAGAGGAAATCAGGGTAAGCTTCAGCGGGGAGGTGGCCTTTGGGTTTAGACATGGAGCATGACCAGGAGTTTACCAGGACTGCTGATTGCTGAGAAGATCAGGAAGGGTTTTTCTGGCAACAGAACAGTATAGAAGCTCTTGAGCCAGTGTTTGTCCTGACCAGGTGGTAGATTTGTTTTCATTTCTATTATCTTTAAATAGATAAGATAGCTAAATAGATGAAGATAGTTTGACATTCAGAAGGTATAGAGAATTAAGTCTCCTTCATTCTCTGTTATCTGGTCCAGTGGTTTTCAACCAGTGCATCAGAAAGATTTTTAAAACATGCAATACCTGACTATCTAGTCAGGGCCACTGGCCTTTTTTTCCTTAGATTGTCAAATTAAAAAAAAAAAATGACAACAAGCAACACTACAATAGCTGTTTAGTGTGAATGAATCAAAATTATACCTACTTTCTTTGTAAGGTCAACGAAAAATACATATTTTGGTGTGCTGCAGAATTTTAGTAATTAGTTTGTGTGTTCCACGACATGAAGAAAGTCGAAAATTGCCGATCTAGTCCATGAATTTCCCTCTCGTTTTGGTTGCCCATGCAACCCTCCAGAGATTTTTCTGGGCACGTACAACCGCACACATCCACGTAACCGCTCCCAACATATCCGTACATGTAAATGGTATCTAGCTGTAAACACGGCTGTGCACACTGTTTTATGCCTTGAGTTTAAAAACAAAATTTTATTTTTGCCCTTGTTTGTTTTGCTTGCTCTCTTGATTTTAAACTTAAAAAAAAATACTTTAAGACATTTCAAGCATATAGAAAAGTTGCAAAACTAATACAATGAATTTGAACCCTTCATCTAGAATCACTGTTCCTTTAAATCATCTTGGCACGTTCCGTGCAATGATTTGCATGAATTCCACCCCTCGTCCAGGTATAGCTGTCAGTCACCCAGAGACCTAGAGGAGCCTCCCCTCCTCAGCGCTGATTTGGTGAGGTAACTCAGGTGGACTGGAACGGAGAACACCTTCCTGTCTGTGACAGTCTCCCTGAGATGCCATGAGCAGCAAACCCAGGCCCAGGACAGCGATGGCAGGAGGAACCCCTCTAAGGGGCCGCTTCATTGCCACCTTGTGCTCCTCGTTAGGAACGGGCTTTCCCCTGTCTCTCTGAGTGCTCACTCGGCAAGAAGTGGGTGTCCTGGTGGAGGAGAGCAGGCTCTGCGCACTCGCCTTCGGGGCCCCGTGGTCCAGGGTGGGAACAGACAGTCCCACTGAAATCTAATCACTTTGTTTCCGACAAGCGGCCCTTTAGATAGTGTGACTCTTCAGTTCCGCTTGTCAGTCAACACGGCACCTCAAAGGCAGGTGTAGGATTCCCTCCTTTCAAAGATCAAAGCCCCCGAGCACCGCTCAAGTTATCAGCGCACTTCCTGCGTGTGTTACATGCAAGGAATAGTCCGCCGTCAACACGAGAGGGGCTTGGAATACCGTGACGGGCAGGAAGTAACCCTAGAAGACTGTGTTGGTGTGGTTTTCCAGCTCGGTGCCCCTGGGCCCACGGGGATTGGTTTCAGGTTTTCACTCATTCATTCACTTACCAAATAATTCCTGGAGGTCTTGGTGGCCCTCTTTCATGCTTTGTGCCAAGACATGTGCATGCTCTTTGAAGGCAGGGCTCTCAAGCTCTATGGGGTGACAGACGCAGAGATATATCTCAGCTGAATAAAGCAGCTGACCCCGAGAGTGGCGGGGTGAAGTCTCCGAGGAATGACTTCCTGGCTGTTCATCCACTCACTCATTCACACTTCGGACACGCTCGTTAACTGCCTGCCCTGTGCTAGATCCACATGTGCGACTGTGAAGAAGACCACTGGGGTTCCGATATTCCTGAAACTCCTATGCCAGTGAGGGGCTCTCCCTTGACCCCTCCTAAGTCTCTACCTGTTTCCTTAAGTTGGTTTCCGCAGGGAGGTTCAGCGGCTCTCAGGGTGTTTCGGGACAAAATCAGGCCACTGCCCGTCGGCCCTCCCTGGCTCCACGTGATTCCTCAGCCTCAGAATCACTGTTTCCTCTGGCGGCTCCTAACCCACATTAGCCTGTGCCCTGTGGGGGGCTCGGAGCTCAAGGCAGTCTGAGTGAGCAGAGAAGAAAAGATAACAAGACATACGAAAATTAATTGTGCCTGCCGAGGGCCTAGAAGGCTGCAGCCAGACATCTGGCAGAAGCCTCCATTCCGATGCTTTAGAAAAATTGTGGAGGGGGGCCCATACGTTCACCTTTTTAAGAGGCCCTGCATTTTAGAAATAAGCACCATTCCTCCGAATGCTGTTAGGTTGCCATAGCAACAATTCTTATACTTCTTTTCCTAAGGAAACAATTTTTTAAAAAATCATCTGCATACTTGCAAGGGATAGTGAGAAGGCACCTCTCTAAATGAATGTCTAGCGAGTTTCCCGCAGAACCATATTTCCGTCCGTGACAGGTACTATTTTGGACATCTCAACAGTCCCAATTTCTCTTCAGAATTTCCACTTCACACCTGAACCCGGGAGGATCGTTATTCATTGCCCCTAAACTGTTCACATCATGCTTTGGGCCAAGAAAGAAAAAGCCTTTGTCATTTGTTTGGTTTCACTCTTGTCAAGGGTTTGAGCCGGACCCCATCCCCCTGCCCGCTGCGGTGGCAGCCAGCAGCCTGTGCTCACGGGGGCGGCTGGGGCTCAGGGTCTTGGGGGTGCAGCTGGCTCCGTCTCCACCAGCCACAGCACGATTTCTCCCAAATCCAAGTGGCATCACCTTGCTTTGGTCTAAGCCCCAAGGTTCAGGGGCATGTGACCCCTCAGAAGATAAACTGCAGAGTCCCCTGCCTGACTTCTAACACTGCCGGGACCCAGCCTCCACTTCCTCTCATCTCCTGAAGCCCCCATTCCATGCTGCCCTTTCCGCTCTGTCCCCCGCTGTCTGGGTGTGCAGGAGAGGACCCTCTCCTCCCGGCAGGGCACCCTGGCTCTGTCCCTTCTTCCCCCAAGTGCTATGGCCACTATGCCTTCCTGGCTCCTGGGCACCTTTACCTTCATAAGCCCATTTTTACATAAAAAAAATTAAATACTATAGTTTACGATTGCTGTGGTGTAAAGATGAATATAATTTTCTATCCTGAAAGGCTGATGTTCCTTCTGACTTTAAAAGACATTAAAACATTCCCGTGTGAGGCTGTGGAGAAAAGGGAGCCTTTGTGCCCTGCTGGTGGGAATGTAAACTGATGCAGCCACTGTGGAAAACAGGATGGAGGTTCCTCAAAAAATTCAAACTAGAATTACCAGAGGACCCAGCACTTCCAATTCTGGGTATTTATCCAAAGAAAACAAAAACACTAACTCGAAAAGATATCCACGTCCTCATGTTAATAGGGGCATTATTTACAATATCCCAACCCTGGAAGCACCCTAAGTGTCCTTAGGTGGACGAGCGGATAGAGACAACGTGATACCTTATAGAAGTATGGAATGTTACTCAGCCATAAAAAGGAAGGACCTCAGTAAACCTTGTCACTGGCCACAACACGGATGGACCTCGAGGGCATTAAGCTACGTGAAATAAGTCAGAATAAGTCAGATAGAGAAAGACAGATACCATATGCCATCACTTATATGTGGAATCTTAAAGAAAACAAAAACGGCGATGAGCACAGACGCTTACAGACAGAGGACAGAGGGCGGTAGCCAGGGATAGGGGCATGGAGGTGGACGAAACCGGTGGTCAAAAGGCGCAAACTTCCCGTCATGAAATAAATTCTAGGTGCGTAATGTGCAACATGGTGGCTGTATTAATAATACTGTATTGTTTATTTAAAAGTTGCTAAGACAGTAGATCTTAACCGTTCTTATCTTAAAAAAATGATTGTTATGCGTGGTGACGGACGGTAAAGCGACTTACTGTGGCAATCATTTCATAGTATATACAAATTTGAATTATTGTGTGGTATGGGGGGGCCCAAAAATGGAATTTATTTATAAAAAATTGTATATTTATTCTGACTTGTTTAAACTCCAGTCGCCTTCAAAGTCCTCTCCATCTGATGCCATGCACCCATCAAGACGTGTTTTCCTTTACTCAAAACAGTTATCGAACGCGTTGATTTTGATGCATTTTAGTGCTTCTGCTGTTTTTTTGTTTTACCTCTTCCACACTGGCAGAGTGTTTCCCTTTGAGGACTTTTTTCATCCAGGGAATCAAAAAAAAAAGTTGCTTGGGGCAAGATCAGGCGAATGCGGAGGGTGGGGCACAGGGGCCATGTGCTTGTTGGTCAAACACTGCCGAACACGCAGCGCGGTGGGGGCAGTGCACTGGTAAGTAAGTCACCCACCATGAAATGGGCAAACACGTTGAGTCTTCAAAAAGAAGACTTTCACGGAAGCCGAACTCGGCCTCTCACAACAGCGCCAGCTGGCACACTGATCCAGATAGGTTCCTAGACCACTCACCCAGCGGGGGAAGCCTGTACTACAAGGGGCCCGCCCCCACAGAAGATAATTCCAGGTTTTCCTGGCATTCCCCCCTCCCCCCCTTGTATAGTTGAAACTAATATAATGCTATATGTTAATTATATCTCAACAAAAAAACAAGCCCCTAAAAGTACGACGGGCCCCTGGCCCTTTGTCTGATGGAGGAATCGGTGACCTTATTGCCGTTTATTTGTCTGCAGTCTGCAAGATTCTTAAGGATGGAATTTGGACGTTTAATGTGTCTTGGAGCACAGTGTGTGGGGCACATGTGCATGCTTTGTAAACGGGAGTGTAGGAAGATGTCTTGGTCTCCACCCACCTGGCCTCCTGCTGCCCAGAGCGTCAGCAGGCTCTCTGATGAGCCAGTGCACACTGCGCCAAGCCCACTTCCAAAAGGGGCAACGTCCTGCCTTCCCGCTCCCTCCGCAGCCCTTTAAAGTCCTCACGGAGGCTCCTTGTGCGTGACCCACTTGGATCTCTTCTGGCGGCTATTCTCCGCCTCAGTCTATCGGAGAATAAGTGGAGGCTCTACAAGGTTAAGCAGAATCTAGAAAACGGGGCGGTCTCCTGCCCAGGGTCACACGTGATTCTATTCTCCCCCCGCCCCCCGACCCCCCCCCCCAAGACAAATGCCAGTGTTCCTTTTAGCAAACCACAGAGCTATCAACCCAAATGAAGGCAAGGTTACTTCATTTTCCTTTAATATTTTTAGAAGAACTAAGACCTGGTAGAATCAGTAGATCCCAATGTAGGTAGAATTGCTTCTAAACTGAACCCTGCTGTACACTCCCCAGTTCCTACTCGACGGGGAACTGGTGGTCTCAGCTACTGGAGGTGCTCTTGGCAGAGAACCTTCAGCTCCCAGACCCCTCAGGGTGTGCCTCACTTGCAGCTGCCCACCTCAGCCAAGGTCACGCCCCTTCCTGGGGCAGCTCACATGGGATGGCCCATCAAGAAAGCTTTGGCCACCTCGGCTCTACCTGAGATCATTTTGAAGGGCCATCCTGAGCCCAAAGCACCGTGCGGCGGCCTGGGGCGGGTGTTGGGCCTGCATCACATCTCACCTCCTAGGTGTGTCCTCTCTGCCTCCCCTCCTTTCCCACCCATGTTGTTCTCAAGGGCACCTCCTAATAACACCCCCATGTGAAATGCTGTCTCAGAGCTGGCTTCCCAGAGAGCCCAGCCTGCCACAAACTCTGTTGAATATTTTGCAAGAAGTCTTCTTGTGTCTGTCCGTGCATGGAAACACCGCATTCAGGTGTTCCTTCATTGTTTTCACTGAAGGCCTATTCACTGGAGGCTTAGCACTGTGCCAGGTGTACCAAGATACTAGGGGGAATGAGATGGAAAAGGACCCCTGGACACACAGAACTTAAATCTCTTCTACCCCGAAGACAGAGTTTCGTCCTGGGTCTGCATGCACATTGTGCGTCCCCAGAGCAGCGGGCAGCCCCTGCACTCAGGTGGAGGACAAGAGAAGTCTCTCACAGAGACCTGCTGATTGCTTTGCAGAACAAGGATGCTTTCAAGAGGTCAGAGCCACTGTCTGAATGGCTGTGGCTTCCTCCATCGTGGGACTCTCTTGTCACCCTTGCTTGGCCCTCTCCGAGGGCCCGGAGTGGTGTCTGGGTCTGGGGGCCATGGGCTGGAGCAGGAGATCCAGGGCTGGAATGGCTGGGTATGAAGGGGGCGGAGCGAGGGGCAGATGAGAGAGCTGCTGGGAATCAAAGTCTGGGGCAAAGTGGAATTGAAAAGGTAACATGGCTGGGAGACAGGCCTAGATTCAGTCTGCAGCAGAACAGAATGAGAGATCGGAGACTGAAATGGAGTTTTATTTGCAATTACCCATAGTCCATACTTAAAACTATTTAACAACATCTCGCCTTACTCAGAATAAAACCCAGACCCTACCTGTGTCGCCAGTGCCCTCCCTGTGTAGTCACTGCCCACCTCTCTGCCCTATTCCAGTGCGGCTCTTTCTGTCCCTTGAGCGGCCCAACCTTTGCTGGCTTCAGGAACTTGGCATTTTCTGTTCCCTCAGGCTCAGTCTCCTCCTGCCCGTCTCCTGCACATCGCTTAGGGCTCAGCTTAAATGCTGCCCCCCAAGAGGCCATTCTTGACATCCCCACATCTAAAGCCACACCTCCTGCCGCCACCCCAGTTATATGACATTTTATCACCTGTCTAATCCTCTACACCAGTCATCGCAATTTGTGGGTATCATGTCTCTTGCCTTTCCTGTTTTTGTTTGTCTGTTTGTTTGTTTTTAATCTGTTTCCCTCCTGAGAGTCTAAGCCTCCCAAGGTTCGGCGACTCGGTCTGCCTTGCCCACCCGTGTCCTCAGCATCAGGAGCAATGCTGTCCGCAGCAGTCATGGCTCAGAAAATATTTCTTGAATGAACGACTAAGCCACGCCTGACTCTCGAATGTTTCCCTCACGGTTCAACGGGAATACGACGGAGGGGCGCCTGCCTTAGAAAATAGCGTGGGCCGAGAGCCAGAGCAGGGGCCCTCCCTGCCGCTGCATTGAGTGGAATCTAAACTCCTCTCTCTCCGTTTCTCATCCTCTCTCTCACTCCCTCTCCGCGCTCCTCCTGGGCCATCATTGAGAGCTGAACGGCATCGGCTTCCAGAGCGCTCCTCTCCTGGGATGCCGGCAGCTGCGTGGCGGCTTCCCTGTGGCAGGCTCTGTGCATTAACGTGGGCCCTTCGGCCTGTTCCAGCTTTCCTGACCCACCTCCTGCCAGGAAAGAGTGTGCATCTGTAATACTCTGGAAAATTGGGGCTGACGTGTAGCTTGGTGCCCAAAGTGGCTTCACGGAAGCAAGCACAGAGACTAATAGCCCTGCACGTAAATGCTTGAGCAGGTATCAATTGGAGGAACGTTCCAATAATCCATGTTTATAAAGCCCATTCATATGAATTTTTGAAATCGCACTTACCCCACTTTATTCTTGACAAATGGTGTTCGTAACCATTGAGATATTTTATTTGAATTATGTGCCAGGGTTGTAGCGAGAAGGTTTCTGACAACAGCAAGGCATAAGCCATTATTGTGGTGCTTCTGTCACTATTCCCGTTGCTAAACTCGACTGGACAGTTCATTACGATGAAAAATTAACAGCACATGCTTTAGGGAGAATAATCATGGAACATGACAGCTTGTGGAGGTATCGGCATTCAAAGAGGCAGACAGATGACAAACACGCGGGTCTTCAGGAGAAGTGGCGATTGGCCAGTCAGATGCCATGCGTCTACCAGGCACCTACTTGTGTGTTCAGATCTCAGCACCCTGAGGTGCTGAGGGAAAGAAAGTGCAAGAGACATGGCCTTTTCCCTCCAAGAACACACCGTCTATTCAGGAAGGCTGGGGAGATTTCAGCTCTCAATCTGAGGGCCCCAGAGGGGTGTCCATCAAAAGCTTGACACTCCGTACTGACTCCAAGGTCAGGAGTAATTCAGTGTGGCCTTCAGAGATTTCTTAGCCCTTGAAGATTAGCGGGATGTTGATTAGTAAACTGGTCTAACTATACTCGCTGCTAATGGTTAGGGGCTGGCTTTCCAGGGGGATAAGGGAGATGTGCTGGGACAATATAGTGGTGACTGATACACAACTTTGCAAATATACTAAAAAACACTGAATTACACACTTTAATTTTTTTTTAAATCCTCACCTGAGGGCATTTTTTTGTTGATGATGTTGCTTTTAGAGAGAGAGAAAAAGAGAGGGAAAAACATTGATGTAAGAGGGAAACATAGATTGATTGCCTCCCACATGCCTTACGCACCTGGATCAGGGGTCAAACCCACCACCGAGGTGAGTGCCCTGACGGGGAATAGAACCCACAACCTTTCAGTTACGGATGATGCTCCAACCAACTGAGCCACACCAGCCAGGGCCTGCATTGTACACTTTAAAAGGGTAGAATTTATGATATGTGAATGTTATCTCAAACCGGTTCTTTTTTAAAGTCCTCTACAAACTCTACATGGCTAAATTACAGTAAATTTTATTATGTGTTCAAAGAATCAGGCTTAGTTGGAATCAAGAAAAGGGCGGGCCGACTAACAACCATAGGAAGGAAACACACCCACTTCGCAGATGGGGAAATGAAGAGACAGCTGTTCACGCCTTGCTCGAGAAGCCACAGAGCCGGTAACTAATGGGGCTGGGACCTCTCTCTAGTCTTTTTGACCCTAGTGCCCAGATGCATACACACCACCCAACTGGTGCCCAGAAAAAAAAAAACAGGTCCTGCAAAGTAGTAATAACGCGTGACGGCAGTAACAGTGGTTTGCCTGTGCAGAACGTCCTCGCCCTTTCTGTCACCGGTTCTTAAGCCTCCGCGTGCGAGTGATCCGTACGGGAGTGGGTGCAGCTGCAGAGGTGGGTGCGTTGTGGGAGAAAAGGGACTGGAGATAGGCAACCAAGTCTGTCTGGCCAGGCTGCGTTCTCTTTCCCAGGTACACAAGGTGCTTCCGCCTCCCCCGGGGCTCTGTCTCTCTCTGGTCCCTCATATGCACCCTCTTCTCCCAGCGCAAGCTGAATGTCTAAGAGATGTGGGGTCCACGGGTAGTCAGAAAAAGGTGTACTGTCTGTTAAATATAGACGTGAATGTTGCTTCTTTTCCTCACTGTAAAATAAGATACTTTATTGTAGAGCACATACCTCGATTAAAGCCCCTGCGGTTAATAAGAGAGACTTTGATGTCATTCTCCGCTTGCTAGTGAAAACGACAGGTCAGATGCTCGTCCTGCCGGACAGGACGAGCATCGGACCAGGATTCGTAAATACTGCTGCATTTAATTTGTTGTCACAGGGACGTTTTCTTCCCCGGCAGACAGCGGCGTAACAGCGTCCTGGGAGACAGCCCGTGGAGGAATCAGGACACATTAGCCTGTGCGGTGAGGTCGAGACAAAAGCTGTGTGCCACCCCCTGCCAGAGCCCCGACCCAGGCAGGCCCCGCGGGCTGGCTGCATGTGGGAAGCGTAAATAAAATGAGCTCTTCGAGGAGTGAAAAGGCACCGGGTTTAATGAAATGGAAGTCTTCCTCGAGCCGCAGACATCCTCCTTCCCATTTCCTGACAGTTTTGTTAGCTTTAAAGGAGTTAAAAGAACACTTTAAAAAAAAAAATAATGCTTTTAGGTTATTAGAGTACACCCAGTACGGGGTCTACTCTGTAAGGATTTTTGCGACAACCGAGGGAGGTGTTATTACCTTTCAGGCACGTAGACCATGCTTGTCGTATAAAGAGGGCTCCCAGAACAGGACTGATGATGGCGGTGGTGATGGCCATGCCGCAGTCTCTACATCTCAAATACCCAGAGGTCTCCGAATGTGGGGCTGCGTAGACAGAGACTGTGGTGATTGCGGGGAGCCAGGTCGCAGCCAGGTTCCGACAGCATGTGCATGCAGCCTTACGCCAGAGAGCCCACTTCCTGTGGAGCCCGCCGGAGTATCAGCTTGTGAGGGTGGCGACGGGCCCAGCCTCCCCCAAGTCCTGCCAGGGCCCCGCTGGCCCCTGAGCAGGTTCCCATGGGCAGAGTGGCCCTCTTTGCAGAAGAACCACGGTACATGGGGCAGCACTGGTGTCATAGGAAGGGCTGGCCATCCTGTGTTGGCATTTCCGTTCTGCCTCTAACTGGGTGGCATTGAACAGAACACTCTCTTGCTCACGTTTTGTCTCTCTCTCTCTTTTTTAAAAAATATAACCACATCTGCAAAGTCCTTTGTGCTATACATGTTTAAGCATTCCCAGGCTCTGGGAGTTAGGATACGGACCTCTTTAGGGAGGGGGCATTATTCTTCTTCATAGGGCTGTTGCAAGGATCAGATGAGCTAATGCATGTGACGTACCTAGCACAGTTCTCAGCACCTAGTCATAACTCCGTAAATGTTTCCTCTCTTCCTTAGAATTCCTGGTAATCACATTTGCTTGCATACCTCCAGGAGAGAGCTGGGGATTACCATGGGTGCAATTCCACAGCTCCACACGCTGGCCAGGCCAGTGTCCCTGTTTGGCAGTGGCTGGAGGCTTCCACCCATCTCAGCCCTGGAAGGAAGCCAGTCTTCAGAGATGGTTTTGCCTGAATAATGTTCCCTCCAGCAGTGCTAGGTTGGCCAAGGCCTGCCTCTTTTCTAAGCCTCAGCTTCCTTGTTTGTAAATGGGGAAAAGGGGAGGAGCTTGACTGTGGGGCTCTTAAGTCCAATGAAAAATGTAGGAATTACAACTGCATTGATCACAGAGGAATCAAAAAACTGTGCATGTTGGTGTTAAGGTATGTTTACTGACTTCTCCGGGAAAACTGCCCATTGCAGAATGACAGCAGCGGTGGTAACACCTCTCACCCTCTCCAGCCTACATGGGTCCCGAACCATAGATGCTTCTGGCTCAGGGCAGGCTACGCGATGACGTAGGCGGGAGGCTGGCACTGGGCACTTTCAGTAATGAGAGACTCAGCAGACAGGTGAGGATGTGAGCTCAGACTTCCAAGCTTAAGGCAGGAGCCAAATTGTTCTATTTTGAAAACCACATTATTCATGGATCCAGCATTGAAGAGAAAAAAGTGGGAGGGAGAAGAAGCCTACTGTGTGTCAGACATGTGCCGGCGGCTGCCTCTCCCACTTCTTTCCCACCACTTTGTCCTGTGCAGGTGGCCATTTTATTTCTGTTTAAAAAATGAGAAAACAGAGCCTGAGAAAAATTGAGTAATTTGCCTGATGCCTCACGGCTGGTAAGTGGCACGAGGAGAGGGAAATTGAATTAATACTTCAAATCCAAAACGGAGCTTCTTAGCTAGAGCAGCAGGCTGTGCCCCAGCCCAAGCACTCAGGCTTTCTGTCCACGCAACGGCACACGTCACCGCCGCTCCGTCAGTGCCCCTGAATGTCTCCACTCTCTCCCTGATGGACAGAGACCCAGTGCCACAGTTGACTCTATTTCAACGTTTTCCCTTTCACCCGAAGTTCTTGCAAATATCTTCTCTACCCGTCCTGCTTTCTTCCTTTCAGCCCTCTATCTTCTCATCTCATATTCCCTCTCAAGGTCCATTTTCCAAATTATTTCCGACAGACTGATGAGTCATGGGTGACAGCAAACAGACTGAGACCTCAGCCTCCCAAGCCATCCCTCTTCCCCTCAGAGTTCACCTGCCCCCCGCCCCCCGCACGCAGGACAATGCCTGTGTCCCATCTTCGCTGATGATCTTTCTGGAACTATTTTGGGGGGTTGTGTTTTGAATCATTTTTAAAATTGCAAGCACACTGTCTTGAGAGAATATTGGAAACTCGTCAAAGTTACCCAGAGATAAGATGAGCGAGGAACGTGAGGCGACGCCTTTGGACGTGGGCTGTAGCGAAGTGACTTGAAGTTCTGACAAGTGGAGTCCGCATTTCTTCGGCGACTCAGAAACTTCTCCATCAGGACATTTGGGTTCAGGTGTTTACACAGAATCAACCTCTTTAATTGTGAAATACGGTCCCCGAGGAGGAGGAACAGAGAAGGTACCTTAGGAGCAGGTGCGATACCAGATTCAGCGCCTCTAAGTCCTGAGGAGAGCGAAGTCAAGCCTGGAAAGAAGCTACCTCGCGTTTCTGACCTGCTGCCTGCCACAGGGAAGGTAAAGGGGCCCTGGGGGTGAAGGGAAGGAGATGCACGGACACCGTAGAAGTCTTTGCTCCATGAAAAAGGCCGTATGCCTTGGGCAGTCCACCTCAGCATCGAACCGTGGAAACGGAAATCTCTCCAATCAGAGGGCTGGGGTCTCTAGTCGTGTGACTTTGGACGAGTTAACCTCTTGGAGCTTCTGTTTATCTTCATCCCCACAGGGGTGTGTGTGGATTAACAAAGCTCAGACGTATGCGGCATGGAATGAACGCCAGTAACTGCGGAGCGCCCCCCTCCTCGGCTCTACTGTTTATGAACCCACCGCGTCCTGGACACCAAGTGCCAAGCCAGGCTGACTGAGCACCGGGCTGGGGCTGTTTGGGGTCTGTCCACTCTCAAATGGAAACTCTGTCCCCCTCAAGGACGTTGTTTCCCTTCTTGGAGCGGCAGTCCCAGCCTTTCAGAGAGCAGCCTTCATCTTCACGAATGTCTCTGACCATTGGAGGACTTGCTCCTTTATTCTCCATTTGTAAAACAGGGATAATAATAACTTACCTTTGTCGGCCGAAGTGGAAAACGAGCTAATTTGTGTGAAAGTCCTTGATAAATTACAGAGTGCTATAAAATATGAATTATTGTAATTGCTCTCCTCCAGGCATTTCATAAACAATGCTGAAAATTAGGGGCGCATACCACTGTATTCAAAAGGCACTTACGCCTCTTTAAATATAAAGCTATACACTATCAGCAGATGGGTTTGCTAACACCCTTCGATCTGACTTAGAGATCCGTAGCCCCCCAGTGAGAGCGGCTTCCCAGCAGCGGTAGCTCACTCTGGTGCCTGCAGCCGGCGAGGCGGAACGGCTAGCTATGGCGGCACCACGGTTCCACTGGGCGCGTGGCATTGCCCTGAATTCTCCAAGGCCTTCTGAGCCTCATTTTTCTCAACTGTAAAGTAAAAATCGTATCCCTTCCTCACTGAGTTGTAAGAAGTAAATGAGAAAATGATCACAAAGCCCTGGGCACATTGCCCAGTTCAGGGGGCCCGGGGGCCTCCTGATGCCGCCCTCCGCCCCGTACCCTGAACCCTCTGACTGATAGGTGTTTTCTTTCACCTTAGGCCCCCCGTTGAAACTGTAATTAGGGTTAGAGCCCTCATCGTCAGCTGGGCGCCCTGTAGCCTCACCAAGGTCACTGCCACCCCAGCTCAGCAGTCCACCGCCCAGCACTTCACTCGCTGCTGACCTTCAGGCCGCCAAGGTCAGTTCCAGCATGGCCACGACTTTGCAGACACCACCACGTCTCCTCGATAAATCTCTGCGTAGGAGGCGGTGGTGGCGGCGGTGGCGGGGGGTGATCCGGAAGACAACCCGTTAAAGCTGGGGTAACAGCCGGAATCCCTGGTCATGTTACTCACATGGTGAGGGCCTACCTGGACGCCAGGACCCGACGTTACCAGCCAACTCCATTTGGACAGCCCCAATACAGCCACGTCCACACTGCTTAGCTGACAAACCAGAGAAACGTAACGTGGACCTCGGCACTATTACCTTCTAAGGACCAAGGTTTTAACGCTGATCGTAAAAACAGGTAGTATTTATTGAGCACTTACTATATGCTACAGAGAGGTGTCCAGCACTTCCCAAGAATGATCTCACTTCATCTTTACAGCCACCCGAGGAGAAATGATACTGTTACCCTCGTTTTTCAGATGAGGCCCCGTGATAAGGAAGAGTGGAGCTTGGCTTTGAACCCAGTACGCATGGCCAGAGCAGAACACCCCAGCTCGCAGGGCACAAATGGCTGGGCGGAGGGTGACTAGGAAGAATGACCTATCACAGTGGGCCGTTCTCCTGCCTGGCTCCGCCTACCCTTCGACCTTTCCCGTGTGTTAGTGCACTGGGGCTGCCGTGGAATGAAACACCGCAGACTGGGTGGCTTCCACAACGGAAAGGTGCTGTCCCACGGTTCTGGAGGCCGGAAGCTCAAAACCAAGGCATCGGCAGAGTTGGTTTCCCCCCAAGGTCTGCATGAGCGAAACTGGGCCTTGCCTTCCTCCTAGCTTCCTGGAGCCTCCGCATTCCTTGGCTTCTGACGGCGTTCCTCCTGGGTTCTGATTTTCTCTTTTTATGACAACAGTCGCATTGGATTAAAGTCCACCCTCATGACTGGATCATCTGCAAGGACCCTATTATCAAATAAGGTCACCTTCACACGTACTGGGTGGCGGGGTTAAGACTTCAACATTGGTGGAGGAGACACATACAATTAAACCGTAACACCATCCAAGCTCATCTCTACATGACCACGTTAGACCTGCATGTGGCCCGTGTCTTTTTCTGACACATTCCTTCAGCAAGAATTCATCCAATGTTTCCCATGTGCTCCAAGGGGCTGCCTCTTGCAGACACGAGGGTGCACAAAACACGTGATCCCATGGTCACGATGGTGTTGTGCTTGGAGGATTTCAGCCACAACCCTCCCAGTAGTGGAGGTTTAGCAGCAGCTAAACCTTTTATCTGCAATTACAGCACATCTATAGGATAAGTGAATGTGTAGCTTTGTCATTCTGGTAAATCTAAAGAGAGGATAACTCAAAACATACTAATATTTGACTAACTTCATTTGCTTGTACACATCTCCAATTCATCCACTGCGTTGCAAAGTGGCTTGTGAGTTCTTAAAGTCTGTGTGTGTTGTTTTTTTTCCCCCCTAGTTTACTGGTGGGGTCTCATCATGGGCCTCCCAGACCAATCCCTGCAAGTAGGGAGGTTTATCCGGGGTGCATTGCTTATTAGCTTGAAGAACTATTAGCCTGTGCTCTGTTTAATTAAGCATCACTTAATGGGAAAACTTTTTTTTTTTTAGCAGGTTTACTGTCACCCCATCAGTTATTTAAGGCAGTTCATTTCACAGCAAGGGGGAAAGAACGGGGAAAAAAAAATTTCATTTGCTTTAACTCAATTGGTCTGAGAAGAAGCGTGCTTGTCTGGAAGATGCCTAATTGCCACTGTGATAGTGTGCTTATTCTCCATTTAGTCCCAAGCTTCTTATTGAAACGCTAATCACCGTGAGGTCTCACCTCTTGATGAATGATTTTATAAAAACTTGATATTCCTCAGCTTAGCTGGGAATGTCTGCATGCAAGTATAATGCCGCTCCGACTGAATGGGAAGATAACTAATGCCCTTAATTTTGCAAAGAGGGCTGTGATTTGGTACATACAGTACAGATCAGGGGAAATCAGAAGAAATTAATTTCCTTCTTTGCATAGATACCACTTCAGTTACACCACGAGCCGCTCTTCTTTAGCTGTGTTTGCTGGGGATTTAGAGAACGCCTGGCACCTGTATTGGGGCTCATTTCTTGTCGCCGGGGTCAGATTTAGGTTATGCCCTTTTATCTGATGTCAGAAGGTGCGGAGTAAAAGTTCTCTGGTTCGGGTTTTGTCTGTCTACCTCACGAGAGTAAGGCGTAAGTATCACTCGTGCTCTAGTTCAAAGTCTGACATTGCAGAAACACAAAACAAGATGCCTTCCCTCTGTTCCCTGACCCCCGTCCCCACCCACCAGCCTCGGAAGGTGGGACAGAGGTGGTTCTTGTTTTGCTTTTCCTTACGGCAGCCTTAGGTGCGCTGCTGCTTCTAGAAGTTCCAAGGACTTAATGCATCCAGATGGAAAGTGAATATCTGAAGCGGAGTCCATTTATTTTGCCTGATGGACACCCAGATGATGGAAACGTGGCTAATTCTACGTGGCCGACTGACTTGCTACTGACTCCCCACCTTTGCCTGCGACAGTGTAGTTAGGAGCACAAGCATTTTCTTCACCTGCACCAGCCAAAGAGTAACAGTTATGATTATTAAAACTATGATTTATTATTTGGGCTTGTGGTCTACCAGCTGCCTCCATTTCCTGCCACACGCCCTTCCTCATTCTTGAGTTTTCGGTCTCAAATTGCTGCAGTTCCCCGGACAGAGGATCTGGTTTCCTGTCCTAGATGTTCAGGCCTGCTGTTCCCTCTGCCTGGATTGCTGTTCCTGCCCTTGAACATCTGATTCACTTGTTACTTCAAGATCTGACCCAGGTTCCTCCCGTAAGTCTTCCCTGAGTCGCCCTCGCACCCTGGTTGATGTGAGTCCACCCTGAGCTCTCTCAGCCACTTGATGCAGCCACCGGAGCACCTTTCACATTGTATTTACGGGTTTCTGGGCTGCTCCCAGCCTGCTGCCAACTCCCTTAGACTCTCGGTGACTTGAGGACCACGACAGTCCCCTCTTGTTAGTGCCTCTGCTGAGCTCAGCACCGGGTTCCCAGCTCAGGCCGAGAGCATGTTGGGTGAATGCATTTTACTGATGTGCATGCGTGTGTGAGCAAACACCCAGGAGTGCTGCGTTCTGTAAAGACCTTGAGAGGTGCTTACTAATCTGGCACGGTACACGCTCCTAATACAAATGATCCTGATTCCAAGACTTCAGTATTGGTTGTTTCCCGGGAACCAGTGTCAACTCAGAGGATGAAAGAGAACATTATTCCTAATTCCTCAATCAATTAGCACTATAGAGAAGCCTTTCATCCTTAGGCCTTTTACATTGTAGGTCACCTGTCAATATTCCAGGGCCTATCCCACCTTCTCCAGGGAACTCACACATCCTTCCTTGGTTTTCTCTGAACTTCACTGATGTTAAAAGTTCTCAAATTGTCAACATTACCCCAAATGTGATCTCTCCTGCCCAATGATGTTGCCTCTGTGGGGACGAGGAAAAGCATTCTGAGTTCACAGAAAAGATATTTGGAGATTTAGGATGAAATTAACTTGAAGCTTGGAGTTGAAGTCCAGGTCTTTATTTTTATAGATGAGTTTCTACTTTGTCAGGTGAAATACAGGACTTCCAGTTAGAGTTGAATTTCAGATAAACAGTAAATAATTTTTTTAGTATAAGTATGCCACCCAAAATTGTATGGGACATACTTACACTAAAAAACATTTAGTTTATCGAAATTCAAATGTATTTCTGTTATTTTTATTTGCTAACTCCAGCATCTCTACTTCCTACTAATATTAATGACTTGCTCATTATGATTCCATAGGCGGTAGGGTTTAAACCATCATGTATGCTTTCTGAGTCCCAAACCGGCATTCCTTCCTCAGCCGTATGACTAGGAGTGGGGACTTTTCTACTCTAATGCAAAGAGCTTTCAGAAAGTTTGTGATGATTATTCGTAGAAACCTGCACTCTCTTAGCAAAGCAACAGTTGGTTTGACAAGGAGCACACCTCCAGAGAAATGAGCCTTGGTAAGGCAGTTCACCGAAGGTAATTGTAACATCGTTTTTGTCAGCTCGGCATGACTGATTTTAAATCTCAGGTGGGCTTCCACGGAGGCCAGGTCCTCTCTAAAAAACAAACCAAAAAATGCTGCAGTTTTTTGTTGTGCAGAACAGTGAGAAGGTAACAAAGGAGCTGTTCTGAGGATAACCAAAGCCACGAAATAGAATAAGTTAAACAGTTACTCTGAAACTAGCTATCTAGACAGTATATATGATGTCTACTGCCTCCCATATAAACTGTCCATTCTCCATGCTCACTAAGGAACTAGTTTAAAATTCTTTAGACAGTTTTAAATGAAAGAATTATCACTATTATGCCATAATGTTGATTTCTTCTCTTTATCTTGTTTTCTTGTTCCAAGATGGCTTCACTGGGGGAAAAAATTCACATCTTTGTATCACATCTTCCATAAAAAAAAGTATCTTTTCTCATCTACCTGCCTTAAATTCAGTCTCAGTGCCAAGTTTGTGATTTGTAATTAATTGAAGGAGATGTTGCTTCTTTTTAAATATGTTCAACAGAACATCCTCTTGGGTTTTTTGTGTGTTTTTTTTTTCCTTATGACCCCAGGGACATTTTCTCTGCCGTTTGCTTTGGGTACCATCAGTGTTTCAGTCTTGAGTTTTGTCAGAGTGAAACCTTCATCCCCTCCTCATGTCAAGAAACGCATGCATATACATACTCTGCTCATCCTACAGTAGTTCACTTTTCAACGGGACACAGTCTGCAAAGGTGTTCCCTCTTTTGTGTAGAAACACAGTTACCAGGACACATCTTATGTAACATTTAAACCTTCCCTCCTCAGCAGGAAGGTCATACCGGTTACCCAGGCATGCTGAGCGTTGGGTACTCGTTGAAGGGGATGCACAAGCTGCTGAAATACTGACATAAGAAAAGGACCTAAAGCATGGATCAGCTTACGGCTCATTCACTCCGAGCAGGGCAAGGGCACAGCGGTAGTCAGCAGACCCTGGCCAAGACTCGGCCATAGCAGCCGCTGGACTCTCTCAGCTGCAGGACGGGGCGGGAAGGAAGGGGAGGCACAGGCACGTGCGAGTGTTTGTGTGGGTTGGGGGCAGATAGCGAGAGTAACTCTAAGGCAGGGGAAACTATTAAGGTCTCAGAGTCCTTAACGTGAGCAGGTACAAAGAGTGTCCATCTGAGGTAACAGCACAGTCACTGAAGAGGTACCTAGATATGCAGGCAGGAGGCGGCATCCTTTACGGTCTCCCCTGCCCAGATAGAATGCGGACCTCCAACCATAGGTAAAAATGCTGGAGGCAGGGGCCAGACCCCTGGTAGGAAATCCTGGCTTGGCCCAGGCGGAACCACAAAGCCCTAGGCTGTCCAGCTGGGCATCTGAGAGAGCAATAGCCCCGGTGAGGACCACACAGGCGGGTTCCCAGGAAACAAGCCCTAAACTTGGGGAGTGCAGAGCATGGCCCCGGGGGAGAGATGAGGAAGCTGCAGTGCCACCCTCTCATCTTTGCCTTTCAAAATTGTTCCCATCTTCTTCCTGATCTGGGCCCTGTCCCATTTCTTCGTGAGGTGGCCAGGCTGTCCTGAGTATATCTTGACCTCTCTTAGTGTTTATCTGTATCATTGGTTTTAGTGAACTGACTTGGTCTGAAGCTATTAGCTACTTTCTGAGGGTGTCCATTTGTCAAGCCAACTAGATTTCAAATTCTGATTCCCCTCTACCTTGTCACTTCTTGGTGGGCTCAATAAGGTTGCTGGAGTTTTTTTTCTTTCTTTTTTTTTACTTAAAAAAAATTAGTTTACATTCAATATTATTCTGTATTAGTTTCAGATGCACAGCAAAGTGGTTAGAAAATGATATACTTTACAGTGTGGGCACCCCGTTGCTTCAAGCGCCCACCTGGCCCGTGCGTAGCTGTCACATGAGTGACTATCTGCCCTGTGCCATAACATATCTCTCCGCAACCGTTCTGGAACTAGTGGTGTGTACTGCCTGATCCTGGTGGCTGGAGTTTAGAACTTTTTTTTAACCTTCACTTGAGGACATTTTTTTTTTTTCCATTGCTTTTTAAAGAGAGAGGAAGGGGTGGGGAATGGGGAGAGAGAAACATTGATGTGAGAAATGTTGATTGGTTGCCTTCTCATACATACCCTCACTGGGGATTGAACCTGCAACATTTTGGTGTATGAACTTCCAACCCACCGTGCCACACTGGCCAGGGCTGGATCTTAACGTCCAGTTTAAGCCCCGGTGAGGACCACACAGGTGGGTTAGTTTAGATCTTAAAATGTCTGGGCTTGGAAGAGATGGACCTGGAGACTTAGACTGAGGGGACAGAGGGTCCAGCCTAGGGTAGCAAGTGTTGTGGTTGGCTTCAAAAGCAGGAACAGATTTTCAACCAGGAGACTAAGCTATGTTTCTGTGACCTCGTGGGCAGCCATCCTTGTGATGCAAGAGCGGGCATTTCTGTCACGGGCATCTCGCCAGGAAGCCAGTCAGTCCTGCATGGCAAACTTCATGACTTACAGTAACTGCCCTGTCGCTGCGTCTTGATCTGCTCCGTGCTTCCCCGGGGCAGCCGCGGTCCAAAGAGACTTCCCTTACTGAGGGATGCTGGAGACTGCTTTCTCCCTTACCAGTGGTGCAACGGATTGCAAATTGGACCTTCCAGTAAAATCGTTTTGGAAAAGAGGTTCTTGGTCGATGGATGTAAGATCCCCGAGAGCAAGAGTGAAGCCCATCTGCAGCCGTACCGGTGCTTCCTAGAGAGACATGATGCATGCCCGGGGCACATCCAGCTGGACTTCGCCACACTGGTGCTCTATGCACGGACGTTAAAGTTTCGTATTATTTTGTTTGTTTATGTCATTTTATCACAAACAAATGAGCAACCTAGTGTCACCTCCTTTTCGGTTGCTGTTGAAAACAGGATTGGATCTCCTCTGCAGTGTGGGTTTTGAAGGGACTGCCTGCCAGCGTGAGCAGTGGCGGGTAAGCCAAGCTTCCTGCCAGAGAGTAATTCTAGGCCTCAACCCCCATGCCCTTGGAAGGATATTGATTGGTGGGCCTTGCCCTTACCGCCACGGAACTCCTCCTCTCACGAGTGGCATGCCTCGTCTTTTCAACAATCCTCCGCCCGTGAGGTCTCACTGAGCTGCCCATGAGCTGCCCCCGCAGTGTTGGGCTGGCTCCATTTGTTAGAAGATGTTTATTGTCTCCCTTGCCTTCCTCCAGTTCCCTGCGCAGCTTGCATTTTATTAGTCAATTAGCACCTTTGGAGGCTGAGGCGGTGAAGGATGTAGAGCAAAATCTTGTTCTAAGGGAAAATGTTCTGAGGGAGAGGGCTTGGAAATCATGATTCATTCATTCAAGGACTGTCTGGAAGATTTGGGCAGGAGAGAGAACACCTGCGGATGGGTAGGGGCGATTCCTCTAAGGAAACATTAAAGGAACCAGGGATGTTTGAAGTGCTGAATGCGAGACCCTTGGGTGAAACACCCGCTCTCTAAAAATTCCAGGAACCTGTGAGTTCCCTGAGGCAAAGAACATGTTTCGTTAAATTCACAGCATTTAACTATTGCAGAAATCCTAGTCTCCACAAATACTTCTTCAATGGTTGCTGTGTGGAATAAAACCTGAGTGCTGTGCCTCCCCAAGAAGAAAAACTGAAACATGCACAGGAGGATTATCCAGAGAAGTTCAAAGTGAGAGGTGGAAAGGCAAGAGCTTCCGAATGGGCTTACATTCCATTTCCGGCACTAACAAAAAAAGTAAGCTAAACCGAACGCTCTGAGAGTGAAGAGCCCTTGTTCCCTTATCTGGATGGTGGAGACAATAGTACAAAAGCCCTGAGGACGCCGCAGGGAAAGGGGTCCTGAAGAATGCGTGTGGGTCACCTAGCACCACGCCTGAGATAGTGGGCACTCAGTGCCTGCCCCCACACACGGAGCTGTGTCAGCAGAGGCTGAATGGAGAATGAGAGGTTGGCTTCCTGCAACCTACCCAGTCAGGAAAGCCCATGCCATCTGATGTGATAAGTACCTGGCAGCTTTGACCACACTCCCCGTGCCTTCTCCATTCTTGTCCCATATTGTGGCCTCTGCACAGGGGCTTCTGCTCTGTATCCTTACTGAGTCTGAGCCCTAATACATTTTTTATAGTTTTCCTTGGTTGGAACCAGCCATGCTCCCTCCTCCCCACCACACCATTCCCTGGCCAAGGAGTTACCCTGGAGGTTGGCGTCCGCACAAGTCAACACTACAGAACCCCTTGGCGTCTGTGGGTTGATGAAGGATGCCCAGGTATGTGAAAGGAACGCATTTGCAGCATCTGGCAAATTTTATATCCCTATCAGAGAAGAAGTGAAATTACATCACCTCTCTGTAACAACAACAGGTCATTTACATTTATCTACAAACCATACCACTAAAGGTTAAAAGCCAAAATTTTAAAAATTAGCCAAAGAGGTGCATGTTGCCACTGCTGTCCACATTTCATTATTCTTCTCCTCACCTGGGAAGTCCACATAATGCTTTTACTAAGGGCATCCCAATCCATTAGCTCATTCGACCCTCAAATTAACTTGGAAGCCGGGAGCTTGAGCATCATTCATCCTTTTTTTCATAAGAGAAAACAGACTCAGAGGGGAAGTGAGTTATCAGTTGTCAGGGAGCTGGGGCCTCCCTAAACCAGGAGATTATGGGTGCCGAAGCAGGAACTGACTAACCCGCCACTGGACCAAGGGAGCAGGCCTGTTAGGGATCAAGATCTCAGAAGTGGTGGTTTTTTTCCTTTAAAAAAATTTATTTATTTTTATTTTAGTGCAGCTGAACTGCTTTTTAAAGAACTGTTTGGCTGAATCGATTTGCTGTGGGGTATGGGACCAGTCAGTCCAGTCATCCCCATCCATTATAGCCCTTTACCCCTTAATTTTGTTTAGGACACTCTGCTGCCCACCTTTGGAGAGCACCTCCACCTTGTTCAGTCCTTCATTTCACAGATAGGAAAACTGAGGTCTAGATTATTGGACCTTGTGCAATGAGTTCACAGTTCTTTGAATGTCTAGTGCAATGTCCTTCGTATACCTTCATTAACTAATCAGATGATCTGTGCTTGCCGTGAGGATGTTTTAGCGCCGAAGACCAACGCTGACTGATAGAACTTTATTTCGGTGATTGAAATGACCTTTGAGCACTTGAAATGGAACTAGCATATGGGGGAAATACATTTTCTGTTTTATTTAATTTTAATTAATTTAAATTTTAAAAACTGCCTGTGTCTAGGGTGCTACCATTTTGGATAGTGTGGATCTGGAACAGCGGTTCTCAAGCTTGAATGTAGAGTGACCTGGAGAATTTCAAAAATCTTGGTTTCCCTTGGGTTTCATTGGTGTAGAGCAAAGCCGGGGTAATGGAATTTTTAGGACTCCCCAGTTAATTCTAACGGGCAGTCAAGTTCCAGAGACACTGGTCTAAATTGTAAGCTCCGTGAGGGACAGAGGCCACGTGGGCTGTATACATCACTGTATTCCCTGGCAAGGAACTCAGGGAGAAGCAAGCCATGTTGCCGAGTCTTAGAGAACTTCAGGTATCCTGGGGAAGAGGAAGGGCCCTTATTCAGTTTTTTAAAAGGACAATGTGATCCAAAGAAGCGGAACTGGTCACTTCTACCTGGGGGAGGGAGAAGGAGAGAGGGTCCCATTATGGCGAAAATTCTGGTCATGAATTATAAATAAGGTATACTTTATTTTCCAGAAACACGTTTGTTGCCGTAGATGTTTCTGCCAGGCAAGTCAACACTCACATCTGTAGTTCACAATAGGATTAACCTGGGATTACGGAAAATCTAATTAAGCGAACCGTATTATCTCAGACCCGCAAAAGGCCTGCCTGTCTGAGTGTTCTGCACATGCTTCAGAAAATGCTTCGCACAAGGACAAGGCACTTGACTAGTTTGCTGTATCCCGTTACTTTTCTTTTATGCTTGACTTTAAAAAAAAATCCCATTCCTTTTGATAAATGACGTTAATACCTTAGAAAGGAAAGAATTCGGCTTCAAAAATTGGATTATTTGAAACCACAATGAGATCATTATGAAGCTATTGTTGGTACAGTCTTTCTGAAACAAGGTGGGGACCTTCTGTGGTATAGGAGAAATATGAACAGAAAAGGTCATTTAAAAATGTGACAGAGTTTAGTTCACTCTCAGCATGATGAGGTGGTTTGGGGAGGTACACATTAGGAAGGGACCTCCGGAAGAGCCCACCCATAGTCTGGTAGAAATCAAGCTTCCAATTAATTGGAAGCAGCTTGACTTCCTGCATTCACTCCTGTTCGGTGGCTGATGAAACTGGACGGACGCGTGTGGACCGCACAGGACTGGGGTCACGGGCTGGACTGCTCAGAATTCTAAAGATGCTCAGCGGTGGTGACTTGAGGCACTCTCTGCCCTCGCTTCAGTAATTATTTCAAAAAAAAACAACAAAACAAAACGCATCAAGCCCTTGTCAGTTATTAAGGCCACATTGGGATAATTCCTCTTTTTATGTTTATACTTTAAAAAACAGACTTTGTGGAAAGTGGTTCTCTGCAGGATGTCAGAGTGTTCTCCCTCTTCCAGTCTCCCCACTGACAATCTTTAAAGAGAGCTCTCGGGTCCTTATTTATGGATGTATTTTCCCTGGTAGAATCTGAACTAGTTGTTTCCATAGAAATAGTCTGAAAGGGAGGACTGCTTTAAAGCAGGGTTTTTTTTGGGGGGGGGTGGTAGATGCTATATACAGTATCTTTTACTGTTGAGGCTTCCCCCTTCCCCTCCCTTTTTCCTCTCTAAACGGAGTTTAGGTTTTATTCACTCTGTCTGCTATTTGTTACAAGTTATTTATCATCTCTGTATCTCAGTTTTCCCACGTGTCTGCTGAAGAGGGGCTAACCGTGGGAGGACTTTAGGTTTTCAGTCCAGGGCGGGGATGCTAGCATTGAATAATGCAACAAAATGTCCAGACGTGAAACAGAAGTGCTCTACCTGCTCTTGGGAGCAAGTGGGAACCTAACTTCTCCACCAAGGCTTATTTTTCTAGTTCAGAATCATGTTACCCCTAACCCCAGTGACTGTCACAACTCCCGGAAGCTCCCTTGACGATACGCCCTCCTCTCTAAGATACCCCAGAATCCTCCACTTCCATGCTGTTGTCCATGGTAGCCACTGCCCCACGTGTGGCTATGGAGTGAGCTCTTGAAGTATGGCTAGTCCGAACTGAGAGGGGCCCTAAGTTTGAAATACACACCAGCTTCTCAAGACTTAAGACAAAGGATCTCATAATTTATAGACTGATTACACAGTGAAATTATATAATTTGAAGCATAATGGGTTAAATATAAATATATATTTAAAAACTTCTTAAAAACATAGCATCTAGAAAATTCTAAATCATACATGTGACTCATATTATGTCTATTGGATAACACTCATCTACTTTACCTCATCTCCCCCACATATTTATGCCATTGCATTTAGCAGTTCCTGTTACAGTATTATTTTGTGTATCTCATCTCAATGGACAACCTCCTGGAGTCCTTGGGAAGGCCTGTACCTTATTGCATCTTGTATTGCATATTATATGTATATTCCATGTTATATCATTGTATCCAAGGCTTATAGTACATATTTTTGTATTCCGGTTGAAGGAGCAAAACTCCTAATTTATTGTCTTGATCATCTACTGTGTGTGAGGCCAAGTCGAAGGCTATCCTAAGTTTTCTCCTTGCCTCATCTTCTGTCATTGCAGTACTCCTTCTGTAGGACCGGACCTAGTGTTTTTCCCATTGTAACATGGCAGCCTGGAGACTCAGGGAGGTTGAGTCATACACCTAGTGCATAGTAATCCTTGAGATCTAACCCTCCAAGTCCATCTGAGTCCTGAGCCCGTGCTCTCAGCCATTGTGTCAGAACTGCCATTTCTCATGTCACTTCCGCCTGCATATCTCTGATAGTTCGGACTCCATCAATCTCCTGGCCAGAGTCGGATTTCAGTTGTCCATCAGAGGAAGTCCTGAGTCCTGAGGCTGGGATTCAGGACCTGTCACATCAGCAGGGCTCTGCACCGCCTACACGCACAGAACACCATTGCCGGTACATCTGATGTGCACGGGCCGCCTGGACCTGTGCACGGAGCAGTCCTGCCAGCCGGGACCCCGGCCTTCTATTAATAAACAAGGTGAAAACCTTCAGCCGGGGATGACTGCTCTTCCTCAGCACAGCACAGCACAGACTCTCAAGATCCTGTAGACGTGGAAGACCTTTCATAAGCTATTGCCAGCCTTCTCTTTTATAGACGAAGAAACTTAGTCACAGAGGAAGATATTTTTTCTGAGGCTGCTCAGTGGCAGAACCTTTGCAAGCACACAAGAGTCTTGACTTGTGTTGTAAAGATCTCCCTATTGCCCCAGCATCCCTTAGAAATTCAAAGAAAAAGGCATTTTCTACAGTTGAACAGATGATCTCCACAGCTACGGTACTTCACCCTTGACCAAAGGAACCACCTCACTTCTTCGTCTTGATTTTCGTAGTTTACCAGTTTTGCCGTTTGATGATAAAAGGAAGCACTTGAGTTAGCTCCTGTACAGGAGGGTTATTGTCATTCTGTGCACAGGATGTTGCAAATGACGTAGAAATTCAGGAACAGAAGATTAGAGGGGCTGGGCCCCACGGCGAGAGCCGCTGGAGGGCAGTCCTTGACAGCCAAATCTTCAGAGAGCAGGCCATGCCTTCTGTGATTTACAGTTCACACAGCTCAGGGACAGAGGCCGTGTTTGTTTCTGTTTGGTTTCTAACCGGCTTGCCCATAACTTTGATTTCACTGAAATGTTGGCTGTAGGATATAACTTTGTGGCTACTCCATTCCCCCAGGTATCTCATAACCTTCCCTGATTAACTGTCAAATGTTTCTTTTTTTTATTTCATTCCAGTTCTTTTTATTTTTTTAATTGTATTTTTTTTTCCGTTACCATTTAGTCCCTTATACTCCACCTCCCCACCCTGCAATCACCACACTGCTGTCCATGTCCATGGGTCCTTTTTTCCTCTTGCTCAGTTCCTTTACCCTAAAGTTCTCAGTTGGCTCACCCAGCTTATCATTTTGAGCCAGGTTACACAGGACAAAAAAAAACAGTGGCCGATTTAAAGCTTGGTTATCATTGGACAAGACATTGGAGATTGTGGATATAGTTGTTTACTTGGATAAGGTAGGAGCAAACAAGTACTGGAAAAATGATAGGGTACCAATTCATCTACACAGATACGGTCACCGATTCCTCAGTGGTCTTGTACGTAGTCCTGTTTGCACTGGTCCCAAAACACCGCCATTCGTCTGCTTAGACAGCTGTCTTATCCTTGCTTGACCAGAGTCTACAGATCAGAGTTTCACGGTGGCCATGTGTCCCCGAAACCCAACCCAGGCCTGGCTCTGTGGAAGGTTATCGCTGATTAGGGAGGCAGGCTAATAATGAACACTCCGTGGCTAGTTACTGCTCTGAAGCAAAGGGAAATTTACATCTAGGCTTTGATAACATAAATGGTGGCGATTCACATCTGGAGCATCTGTTTATCACTGCCTCAGTTTCCCTCAGGTATTTTAGCTCATGCAAAAGAAAAACTGAAAATAAAATCTCTGTCTTTCCACACATTCACCAAGTGTTTATTCATAGTCTGAGATGACACTGCTGACAACATTGCTTCCCGCATGTGTTGGTATGTCATTCATCTTAATGATTAAGATTTTAAAATATTACAGTGAGAGAAATACTACCTTAAGCATTGAGTAAAGCACAAATAATAAATTATTCATTGCACACATTGTATTTAACCATCTAATCGTTGGAAGATGATTGAGTTACCTGAAGAGATAAACAAATAACCACTGAATGATTTTATATGTTTGGGGTCTGCAGACTTCAGTGGGATTCCTGTGTTACTTTGTGGCCCTGAGAGCCTGAGAATGACAATCACATCCTAACAAAGATGATATTCAGTACCAAAAGCAGTCCTGGAGCTGAGATGATCCTTGGAGATGGATCCTGTGGGCTTTTTGTACCGAAGGTGAGGAGCATGGACTCCTGGAGCTTGTGAGCCAGGCAAAGCCGATGCGTGGGTTTTACAGCCACATGGACTTGAATTTGAATCGCATCCTTTGCAGAGATTCAGGGTGTAACCATGGGTGATTTACTTTACTCTGAGCCTCAGTTTTCTCCTAGATAAAACATGGGTGATACTTACATAGAGTTGTAGTGAAAATACAATAAAATGGTGTGTACTAAGCCCCGAGTAGACTGCCCAGCTCTAGAAAAACTAAGCACCGGGTCCAGGGTAATCCTGACTATCGTGACCTAATTTTATGTAGCTCTTAGGTGAGAGCCAGGATTTGGACCCAGGCCTGCCCAGCAGCAGACAGTGAGTACACGGGGCACCTCCAAGCTGACCTCTGGTGACTCTCCATTTCTACAGAAGCAGAGAATCAGACTGACGCTGGAGCAATTTTAAAATTTCCACCTGCCCTTAGAGAATGTCGTGGTCATCAATGAGGGACCCCATTTGCTGCATGCCTTAACATTTGAGTTTGGTATTAGAGCATCCAGCAACATATGCAGTGACCCTCTTGGCATCTCTGCTATGTATGTGGCACCTGAGCAGAAGTAGTTATTACCTCAAATGTAACGCTTTGTTCCAAGTGTAGAAATCGGAGAATAAGAAATGTGATTCAGGAGCTCTTTTAATACTTCCTCTTATTCTCTGTGATTTCCACAGACATGGTATAATTCCTGTGATTTGATTTGAAACTAGAGACCAGCTCAGTGCTGAGTGATGAGATCTGAACGGGGAATAAAATATGCTTGAATTAATTTGCATAATAGAATCCGATTGGTTACAAAGCTGTGTTTGTTGAAGTGGAGACCAGAGCCCCTAAGCTCCCCCAGCAAGGGGACAGCGCACGTGCAGAGTGGATTTTCGAGTTCTGGTGCGGGCCTTGGTAATATTCTTAATGTAATGATAACGTGTCTTAAACTGTAAATTAGCTCACTGGAAATGAAAAGAACAGGTCAGCCCGTCTGATCCTTCCAGCTCTGTGGGGAGGAGAAAGCGGTAAAGCCAAAGCCGCTCGCTTTCTGCTAAGCACTTTCGTCTTTCCTTCTCTACCCGATAACAATTTCCAGCAGGAGTCCAAATATACTTAAACACCCATATATGTCATTTTCTTTTACGGAGACAAAAGCTGGCGCAGCAAGAGTTTTATGCTCAAGGCACAGTAGCTTATGACGGGCTATCTGCTCTCAAGATAGAAGGGCGAGCCTTCCACTTAGAGCTGGTGGTTTTGCAAATCCATTTTTCCGTTGCGTTATTACTCCTGTGACTTTCAACAACATTTATTTTTCCTTCCAAGCAATATGCTCCAATCATAAAATAAAGTCCTCCTATATGTTTCAGTGGAACCCCAATGCTTAGGCATCCTGGCACACTGTTAGAAGGTGCTTTAATGGAAGGATTATTCAAGAACCACCTTGGGGGTCTTTAATAAAACCAGTTAGAACATTGATATATTTCCCTAATTATTACCAGCGTCAGGGTCTTCTTAGGAGGGTGGTCTCCTATTAATTTTCACGCGTGATTCCTGCAAACTCTCTACCACTGAATACATCATCAGATCTCTAGATTTGAGAAACAGTAAAAAAACAAAACCCCAAACTCCCTGAACACATCGTTTTTAACGTATATATTTAGAAATTCTGAAACAGGCTTAAAAATAAATCACAAAGATTAACTTTTGTTGATTGGTGCCGTTTAAGGACCTGGTTGTACTGTGACTGTGTCGTGGTGGACTGATTGATGGAAGTCCCTTCTGTGCTCCTCCAGTTTGATTAGTGCTATAAAATACTTGATCTCCCTATTTCTGGCTTGCTCTTAATATTTTAGTCACGGTATTACTCCTGCCCTCTCGCCCCACCCCAGCGCTGGTGTCACCCAAATTTAAATTGTTTCCGTCCTAAGACTGCTGTATGTGTTTGGAGCGTGAGTTTGCATTTGAGAGGCAGCTTTCTCGTAGAGGGGCATTATTACAACAGGATCGCAAGGGGTGTGGACGCAGGCCTTGGGACCCACTGTCCTGGGCTCGTATCCCAGCCCCTCCATGTGCCGGCTCAGTAGCCACAGGCAAGTGCCTCCATCTCACTGTGCCTCAGGCTGCCTCCCTGTAAAGTGGGGATGATACTGCTTCGTAGGGTTATTGGGGAAATTTAATGACCCCACTCACTGAAAGCACTTAGAAGGGTAGTAGGCAGCTAATAATGAACAAATGTTAATATTATTATTTTCATCATAATCATATTATTAATGGACATGAAGTCCTACAAATGGTTTATTTTTGGTGGCTTCTAGGTTACTGTTTTTATCACAGTATCCGTAACATTTCCTTGTGAATGTCAAACAAATGGCATTGATCACTTGTTAAGAATATAGACTCCAGGGCCAGATGTCAGGGGTTCAAATTCCAGCCCTGATATTTATCAGAAGCATAACCTTCCCTAAGCTGCTTCATATTTCTGGACCTCAGTTTCCTCATCCTTTAAAATAAGAATATGCATAGTATCTATTCAGAGTTTGTTATAGAAATTAGATTAATTACCATTTGTAGTTTTTAGAACAATGGCTATAAAAAGCTCTTGCTCAGTAAATTTTTCATCCTGAAATTGAATTAAAATTTTTAAATCATGTCTTAAAAATTAATCTTACACATATATGAGATTGATCATTACAATAACTTTATATATTACATAGTCACATAAAAGCGCTTACAAAAAATGGGCCTGATGAATTACTTTTAAAAGCAAGTCAGTTTTGCTGGTGTTTCTAATAGAAGAAGATAGAAAATTTAATCTTTCCAAAAAAGGCTTTATTATTTATTGGTCATGTGGAAGCTCTTAAGTTCATTAGTATCAAGCTAGAGTGTTTTTTACAAAGGAAAAAAAAATGTTGTCATCTAGTGGCAACACTTTTAGTGTCAGAAATAATTGTGCTTTATAGCAAAATGGCAGCCAGAAGAAAGAGGTGCAGAAATATCAACTTTAATTAAACCCTTTCTTTCAAAGACACTTCACAGTTTATATGCAAGAATAATTTATCACCGTGTGAATGAACACAATACTTGGCGTGGTGTAAAACGGGCAGGGATCTTGCTGCACCATATGTTCTTTTCTTTCTATTTCTTCTGGAGATTATAAGTTCAAAATTGAGTTTGAACTTAAAGTATGTGGTTCAGATCACACTTCATCCTTCCAAGCAATATGGTCCAATCATATGAATGGCCTACTTTGGAAAGCTCGCTCACAGGACATGTAATCATGAATGAGATATAATCTCACCGCTAAGATGCATTCAGTCTAGGACGGAGACCATGCATGAATCAGAAGAAATGCCCCGGACTCTCCTGCTAGAGCTCCAACCAGGAATGTGAAACTGGCAGCCACTTGGAGACGGTGGCACCCAATGGCTTCATTTTGGAGAGAATGAGGCAGAGCCACCAGAAGCGGAGCTAATGAGGCCTTGTGACAAGCTAGTGGCAGGCTGTCAACAGTCTCTCCAGCTTCCTGACTGAACCCCGGGGGGCTTCCTGTTGCTTCACATTGCCTTATTTTAGGGCGTAACCCCTCCTGGATCCCTCTCTGGGCTCTTTGCACACAGCCAGTGTGGCTCGCAAGGAATAGCACTTGATACAAGGAATAGCAGTGTAATAAGTACCAAATGCCCGAGTCTGAGGGTGAAGCTGTTAAATGATGACACTACCTTTTACTCTTTCTCTTCCACACAGCCCTTTACACATCCTGAAGTGTCTGTCACAATAAATATTGAAGTCCCTATACCTTGAAAAGAGGCCACTGTAACCCATTGTAGAGTGGCACTGGGGCAGTGATGGGCGCCTGTAATCAACGGCACACCCAGGCCTTCCCAGGTACCATGTTGCCATATTAGAAAGAAGCAAAAAGGTTTGGGTTCATGAAGTTAAAGGCTTTTAGAAGGAAAGCGGTTCTGCACCAACACGTTAGAAACCCACCGACTCCCTTATTTTCTAGACCCCCCAGGTCAGGTGGCCGTGGCGTCTTCACATAGCTCTTACTCCTCGGCTCCTCTCCTAGCGAAAGTCCCTCACCGCCCTCTTCCTGGCCTCTTCGCCTGCGAGTTAAGAGCACCTCCTTCTTCTGAGAGAGGCTGGCAGTGTAGGAAGTGAGGAAGAGACCCAGGGTGTGCCCAGCTCCCATGCCATGTCCAGCTCTGTATGGGGGCAGGAACGTGTGTCATGCCTGCTTTCAGATGAAAGTGCTCAGAGTACTGGGCGACCTGCCTAAGGTCACCCAGGTGGCGAGACAGAGAAACGGCATTCCACTCTGGTTTATCTGCTTTCCAAATCCAGGTACATTCCACCATGCCAAGATCCATCCCCCTTCCTCCATGCCCCCCCCTCCACCGCTGCCACTTCATCTAAAATAGATAGCAAAGAATTAGATTATGGTTTCTATTTGTACAATACTCAGGGATCTCACCACTTTCATTTAAACCTCCCCCATGCTGAAAGGAAGTGTCACCCTCAGTATCAGTGTGTCACCCTCCATGCCCAAGGATGTTCTGAGAGTCCCTCCCACTGGCCGCAGTGCTGGTAGTGGGGATGGCCTGGTTCTGGGAACGAGGACTCCAACTGGAGTCTGAGAGCTACTTCCCCGGGGGAGACGAAGATTATCCGGAAGAAAGTGTGGGGTGCCAAGAGAGGAAAATAAACAATGGAAGTTCCTTAGGGGAGAATTAAGTTTCCCCCATGAGAAAGACGAAGTCCAGAGAGGAAGCCCAAGAACCTGAGGCCGGAGTGAAGGTCTAGCGGGAAGCACCCGAGTGCTGGGCAGATCAGAAACCTACAAGGGTCCTGCAGAGGTGTTAGCAGCTCATCCTTCCTACTGATGAGTTGCCGAGCCACAGCTGGGTGCCAGGAACAAGACGCTTGCATCAGGTGGTAGCACATGCTGTTTTACTTTGCTCCTCCTGGTTGGAAGGACCTTATCCTTGGACACACTGCCAGGTTAGGGTAGGACCTTCAGCTTCTTGGGTGGGCCTCTGACCAACAAGAGCAAATCTTGCCCACTAAATTGACACAAGAGCCTTCCAAGACCCACCAAGGAGCACCTGACCCCTGATTTTACTGACAAATGTTTCGGTGACCGTCAGGGGTTTTTCAGGGACTCCCCTGACCCCCCTTATCTAGCAGGGTCCGTTGTTGCTTTCCTCCTTCCTTACACTCGATGTCTTGGGACCTGCTGTGCTTGTGACCGGCTTGGGGCTTTAGGACATGCTGTTTCTTCTGCATGGACATCTCATGCACTCCGCCATTTCCTTATCGTGGCAACTCTCACTTCGGGGTTGAGCCCAGCCATCCTGTCCTCCAGGAAGTCTCCCTTTACTGTCCCCACTGTCTGCCATCTCCATTCCCAGTCCCCATTAATCACATGTTCCTCTCCTCGACTCCCGTGATGCCCTAAGTTTTTCTATTACAAAACCACACCAAGCCCAAGGATGATCAATAACAACATACACAGAGTGCTTACTGTGTGCCAGGCATTGCGATGACACGCAGGGCCTTGCCCCACTGAATCCCCTTGTCCACCCTGCCGTGAGGGTGCGTCTCACCCCCATTTCACAAATGAACAAGCTGAGCTCAGAGAAGTCAGTGAGCTTACCCCAAACCCAAAGCCAGTAAGCGGTGAACCTGGCCCTCGGACCTGGCGTCCACAGCACGCGTGTTACCCTCACACACACCCTGAGGGTTTCTTTATGTGGGTGTTCATTTCACCCACCACGTGGGAAGCTGAGAGAGAGGGGGGACATCTCTGATGTCTGCTGCCCCCGCGCCCAGAGTGAAGTGCGGGCATGGTCCCACGTGGGTAAAACGAACTGGCGACGGAGGTGAGATGAAGTGGGGATGGAGCCTGCAGCTAACGTGACCTTTCTCTCTGCCTGCAGAAGCCGCCTGGGGAAGTGGGCAGCCCTGACGTGATGTGCTCGGCGAGCAGAGACCGGCCATCCCACGAGAGGTCTGCGTGACGCGTCTGGGAGGCCGCCATCGACCAGGCCGCCGCGCGGTTGGTGGAAGGGGTGACAGCCGCATTCTCCTGTGCCTACCACATAACCAAAAATGAAGGAGAACTACTGTTTACAAGCCGCCCTGGTGTGCCTGGGCGTGCTGTGCCACAGCCAGGCCTTCAGCGCCGAGCGGAGGGGCCACCTGCGACCCTCGTTCCACGGGCACCACGAGAAGGGCAAGGAGGGGCAGGTGCTGCAGCGCTCCAAGAGAGGCTGGGTCTGGAACCAGTTCTTTGTGATAGAGGAGTACACCGGGCCGGATCCCGTGCTTGTGGGCAGGGTAAGGCTGCCGTTGCTCCGCCGTGATTTCTCTCCCTCCGCCCCAAAAGTAGAGCGGCACGGAGAAAACCTAGGAGGGGAGAGACTAATGGTCTGTCTCTAAGAACCACACCAAGAACCACAAAACCACTGTACATACATCCTTCCGCCCTTTCTTTTTTTAATTCATAGATTTAGCCATGTTTGGAATACTTCTGTTTTCCACTTAATATTATACCATCAAAGACACATTTTTTTAATGTCTGCTGAGTGGAAATGGCGAGTATTTGTTCAACCATCCTCCGGCTGGGGGCATTTCCCTGACCGCACCCCAGCCCCGGTTTGGATGCCGTTTCTCCTAACCCTCTCTACCCCGTTGACCGCAGCTTCCCTCATCGTGTAACACATGTTCACTTATTTGTCTCTCTCACTGGATCCTTAGCTACTTGCCATCAGGCAGAGTGTCATCCTTGGGTGCCCAGGTCCTGGTACTAAAACCGGGCTTGGGGGAAGCCTCTGTAAACATCTGATGGGAGCGATGGATGTGTAAGAGTGGGTGGGGTCCTATCCGCTTTGGCTTAGGCACGGCCAACCTCAGATGGGATGGCCGGAGAGTCCTAGCGCTATTCAGACTCTGCCTTCTCTGGGTGCTTCCTCCAAAACAGCGCAAGCGGGGAGAGAGGACCCAAAATATGTCTGCAGAGCGGACCGCCTGCTATCGGTTACGCTAAAACATGCAGCTGTCTTTCAGAGAACAGGGGCATTAAGTAGCAGGAGATGGGGGCTCGCATACCTAAGAATGGAAAGCCTACTTACTGTGTGCAGGTGCAGAGCTAGGCAAACGGTGTGCAAGGGCAAAGCATCCCGGACCTCAAAGGGGTCTTACCTGAGCAATTAAAAAACTAAACTGAGGAGTAGGGTAATGGCAAAATTCAATACAAGTGATTTTGAATTTACATGGTAACATTTGGGAGGTATGAAGAAGGGAGGTTACATGGAGACCATGATGATAACTTGTGACCTGAAAGATGAGCAGGAGAGCAAAGGGACAAGAACAGGTAGATTGGAGGGTGCCTTGTGAGCAGTCCGACAGGGTTATCTTTGCTGCTCCTACACATCAGAATCCAGCGCTGCCTATTTTCAAAACGGACACGTTTGGAGGAGGTCCGTATTATTGTCTCAGTAATATTGTTCAGGTTTGGGAAAGAGTTTCTTTAAAGGGACGTCCTAAAGAATTTCACTCATTTACACCCCAAATGGAAAGAGTATACCCAAAATAGAAGTTGGCATGGGAAATGGGAACCCGGGGAAATCACTGGCACATGGAATTCCCAACGTGGAGAAGATGGGCACGGTGCCCAGAGAGGAAGGGGGCTCCGGCTGTGGCAGGGGCTTTGCGGATTGCATGACAGGGAGAGCTGTGCGTGAACTCTTCTGAGGAAGCAGAACCTCTGCCGTGGGGCTTTCTAAATGGGGAGCAGCGTGTGTGTATAGGAGGTGCTGCTGCAGAAGAGACAGGACACGAGGGCCATTCCAGCGTCTGTGGAACGAGCCACGGTCATGCCCATTACAGGGGAGCACAGGGGAAAGGGCGGGGAGTGAAGCAGTGAGTCGCGTTTAAAATCCAGGCACCCAAGAATGAGTCTGCTGTCAGGCTCAATGGGTGGAAAGAAGTAAAGTGGTTGGATCCTACAGATCTTCCATTTGACGCATTGCTGATCTACAGTTTCCAGTGAACGGGGGGAAGAGACGAGGGGACTGGCTCCCTCCTAACTTTGATTTGATGATATTTAAGGTGGCGGATTTGAGATGCTCTGAGAAAGTGGGGTCCAGCAAAGCGTGGGCTTCCAGAGTTCTTGCAGGAAGCACGGCCTGCTGGACTGTGCTGCACAGAAGGGAAGCCGTGAGTCTCCAGAGGCGGGCATCAGCGGCGTCCGCCCCAGCTACCGGGTCCCGGGAGCTCTGGCTGGTTTCCCAAACTGCCTTTTTGTGTCAAACCTAAGAAATATTGTTGTCAATTGTATGGGTCATCTTTGTTGGCAAGAAAAGAAAAAAGGAATGATTTGTGACTTTGAAACTGGAAAACAAGGAATTATGAATGGCGTATTTTTAAATTTTTCAGTTTTTTGGTGGATCATGAAATAGTGTCTATTTAATTCCCAAGCATCTTGCCCAATTCACATGCACCTACAGGTATTCCCCCTGAGCTGAAATAGTTGGTGTTTCACTGAGGCGCTGCAAATCAATTAGAAGTTTTTTTGAAAAATTAAATCAATAGAAAAAATTTTTAAAAGCACCATGTTCAGTCTTGCTTTGTGACTCTGGATAAGCTCTCAAGGCCTTGGTTTCATAATAATGATTAAAATGACATTGATAATAAGTATAAAATGATATGATATAATAATATATAATAGTGAGGTAAAGCCTTTTAGTTTATACTGGGTTCTCTCATGTTTTCCTCAGGTAGTAGGTCGAGCTGAGGGCTTTGTACCCTGTCAGCTTGAAACCTAGCAGAATGGTGAAAATACTGCTTATCTTTTCCCACAAGGGGCTTAATGAGGGTGGAGGAATTCAGATTAAAATGAAAGCTGCAGAAACTGACGTTGGACAAGAAGGGAGGATGAGTTTGTTGTTACAGGAAAATCAGACGTATGTTTGGGGGAGTTCCTGTCTGATGAAACACGGAGCGGAGTCACGGGGCAGGGACAGAGGGGTAATTAGGAGACCTGGGTGATTTCCTGGCCTTGCCCAGTGTGGATTTAGGCAGGTACCATAACTTCTCTGGGCTTTGCCAGAGGGTGGGGTGGGGTGGGGGCGGGGCTAAGGATATTTAAGATCCTCCCCGTGCTCTGAGAAGCTGCCTGTGTCTGGAGCCGTCCCACTCACTACTTCCTCATTCCCCAAGTGCCACACGGCAGGTCTTCTAAAAAGGTCTAATCAGTGAATTGTTTGTATAAACAAAGTCCTGGAAACAGTTTTAGTGTCTTTTGGAAGAAAACTGCTAAAAGAAATGATAATAATATCCGTACAGTCGATAATGAAGTCAATCTGTATGTCCCATTGTGGAAGGGTCCCCCAAATGTATTCTCAGAGGAAAACAGAGGTGAACAGCGCCGTGTGCATTGGCACTTTATTGCATAAAAATAAACAAAGCACTGATGTGTCTGTAGAGATATCGCTGTATACGCATAGAATATGTCACAGAGGGTTCGTAGGGAACTGGCTTGTGTCCGAGCGGGGAAGCTGAAACAATGGGAGTCAGACCTGAGAAAACTTAAGTTATCACATAAACGTTTGTTTTTATTATTTGTAACATGCATATATTTTTTCAAAAGAACCCCATTAATGATATGCATGTGTATGTCTTTTGTATGTGTGCCTACATGTGGGGAGGAAGGAGAGCGAGTGTGAAACTTGGAATTTAAAAACATTCAGAATTCAGGTTTGAGCCCTGGCTTCATAGCTGCCGGCTGCATGACCTTGGCCAAGGCAGCTGTCTTTCCTAATATTCCATTTCCTCCTTCGTAAGGCGGAGTGGGCATGCCTCCCTCTCGTCGTGTGTGTGTGTGTGTGTGTGTGTGTGTGTGTGTGTGCGCACACAGCGTGGCAAATGGCATCTAAGTGGGTCTCTGTCTCCCCATGCAGCTCTCATGGAATTACAGATCTCAATTTCTCCTTTTCTAGCTTCATTCCGATATTGACTCTGGTGATGGGAACATTAAATACATTCTCTCAGGTGAAGGAGCCGGAACCATTTTTGTGATTGATGACAAATCAGGGAACATTCATGCCACCAAGACACTGGACCGAGAGGAGAGAGCCCAATACACGCTGATGGCTCAGGCGGTGGACCGGGACACCAACCGACCACTGGAGCCACCGTCTGAGTTCATCGTCAAGGTCCAGGACATTAATGACAACCCTCCTGAGTTCCTGCATGAGACCTATCATGCCAACGTGCCCGAGAGGTCCAACGTGGGTGCGTATGGTGGGGTTGGGGCACCCGTTTTGCCTGTGGCTGGGTGGGCTGGTACCCATGCTCTCAGATCAGGAAGTAGAACTTAACGCTGCAGTTTTGATGGCAGAAAAGAGATGAACTTTTATTTGTGTAGTCTCAGATATTTAAGATGGACACGAGATTCTAAAATCTAAAATTACAAAATGTGAGGGGCAGAGTGGAGGAGTGGGAAGAATATGACTGAATCCAGGTCATCCTGGCTCTGGGGCTTACTAGCTGTGTGATTGGCTGTTCCCTTAGCCTTGGTCGCCACCCCTGTAAAATGGGGTTGCCAACTGCTAGTCTTGCAGGATTGGAGATAGTACGTGTCCGTCACCAGTGCATGTTGATGTTCAATTAGTGTTAATAGTAGCAACATTTGTGGCATGTAGGCATTGTGCTAGCTAGTGATATACATGGATTATTGCATTTAATTTTTGCAATGATTTATCTTTGCGATGAGGTAGGTCCTATTTGACGTATTTTGCAGATGAGAAACCCACGCTAGAAAAAGGTTAACCCATTTATCCAAGGTCGCCTGACCTATTAAGTGAGCCCAGAATACATACTTAAGCATGACTCTGTCACCTTCTATTAGAATAGTCCAGAAGCGGGAGTGTCTTTTCATCACGCATCTAGACATACCGCATCGTTGTGGTCTGAGTCCCCGAAGGGCTCTTCAGCTAGCCACCTTCTGCTGGCAGTCACTTTCATTCGACCTTGTGGAATGCATGTAGTTGTGGTCTCTTGAGAAACATGTCTCATGTGAAGAACGGTTTCCCTTTCAGACAGTGAGCAGGGCTGTTCTGATCAGGCAGTGCATCTGGTTACGTGAAGCAGGGGTAAGAGCTCAAATGAGTTTAAGGGCCATCAGGGTGAAGCCACCCTTTTTATGGATGAGGAAAACCCAGTACCAAGAACGGGAATCAACTTGCTCAAGACACATGTCTAAGTCACCGAAGAACACTAAGTTCCGTCTACTTTGCTGATAGAGCTTAGGATGCTAAAAAAATAAATAGTCTTCCTCTCCTCCTCCAGGTAAAGTCAGACCCTTCTCATACTTTACGAAAGCCAGGCTGAGCCATTTCTCACCACCTTCTCTTCCCTTTCTTCCCTGCCCAGTCCCTTGGCCTTGCAGTAGCCACTTGGGGATTTAAATGAGAAGCAGCAGACATCAAATACTACGTCATTAAAGAGGGGACAGTAGTGTCAGCAGCTGAGCTGGGGGCACGGGGCGGTGGGGAGTCAACAAAAAGTAATCTCCGGGGGGAATTCCACGCGTCCACCCGTGGGGGCTCCTCGATGCTAAGGAGTAACACCCAGACTTTCCATCGAGGCCTGCGAGAGTAGTCTGTTGTCAGACAGGACTGGGCGCATACCATGGGCAGGCCTCTGACCAGCCAGGAGAGCCCGGACAATTTCTTAGAGCTTTCTCAGCTTCCATTTTATCATTTAGAAAACAAGAACAGTAGAAACCGTGGTGAGGGTTAGATAACACAGATGTAAAATATGGAGAGTTGCAGTGGATTAGCGGAGTTCTAGAAGCAAATTAAGCATAAGAAATAATTTCTATGGCTGTACCACGATTGTAGAGAATAGAACCTATTCTCCTTTATAAATCTCCACTACCTAGAATAGTGCCTGGTTATGTGGGAAGAGCTCACAAAAGCTGTTTGCACGGAAAGTGAATTACGGAAGAGTAATTAGAGGAAAGTGAGATTTACTTTTACACCAGGTGGGAACCACTGTCAACGCTGTGTGTTAAAGGGTTGTCACAGGCTGGCACATGGGCCCCCCGCCTCCCACGTGGAACCTTGCCCCTCCGCTGAAAATACCATGGAAAGAATTTGGGTTTGGTTGGTTGCTGGGTGGGGGTTAGACTCTCGACTCCAGCAATAACCCAGTTTTCAAAATAGCTTGGGAAACTTCATACCTCTCATGCCCCGGATCTCACAAGTGCGATGGAGGTTAAAGAAAACCTGAGCGGGGGGACACTGGCAGCATACATGGGTGTGCCCCAAACAGCGCCTGGCATCAAGGAATTTGAGGGTCGTGGTTCTCTCCCTCTGGCATCTCTACCCCTGTCTGAAGCCCGGCACTTCATGCCCTCAGAGACTTGTGACCATCGAGGAACAAAAGTTTTTCTAGAGAAAAACACAATCTCATCTTCCTTCAGTTCCCTGGTTTCCTTTCATCCTGACCCACCAATGCTCACCTTACACCTCACCAGATGTCAGCCGGGGAGGTTTGGGCTGTGTGACTATCAGACCGTTAGAGAGGGGTAGATGCAGCTGTCATGCTAAGGGGAAGAGCATTCTGTATAATATTTATAGCCATAAATTAATTAAAATGTAGGAGTAGCAGCCATTTTATTACATGCAAAGCAACAAGAAAGTGATATATTTATTGCCCTGCTTCAGATGGAAGACTGTATTTTGTCCTTTCATGAAAAGTAATTCATCATTAATTATCCTTTATTATACTCTTTGGGAAGATTTTTATTTAATTATTTGATAGGTTGAACATTTTAATTGTATGGGTCTTAGAATGTTTTTTCAATAATGTTCATAGTATTATTTTAACTACCAGGCATAGCAGAATGTATGAATATAAAAAGTTCATTTTTAAGGTATGGGAATTAAGAAGGAGGGAAGGAAGAAAGGAAGGAGGGAGGGAGGGAGGGAGGAAATTATTTTGCATTTCAAACCCAGGACAGTGATAGCGCACTAAATCATCTTTCCTCGGTTTGTCATTTTAAGATGAAATTTTGTATACTAGAACAGAGTTTGAAAAACTAAAGGACTGTCGCTCATGAATTTATTTCACTTTTAAGGGACGTCAGTAATCCAGGTGACAGCATCAGATGCAGATGACCCCACCTATGGGAACAGCGCCAAGCTGGTGTACAGTATCCTCGAAGGACAACCCTACTTTTCGGTGGAAGCCCAGACAGGTACCGTGAAATGCCACTGTGATTTGTGACATGTTGTGGACAAGAGGCCCAGACCTGCTCATTCAACCTAGTTGATTCTCTGTTTCCTCAAATATGAAAAGGGCCACCTTCCAGGGTGGGTGCGAATATTGGACGCTGCCCATGTGCCTGGCACTCAATGAGTCGTATGTATTTATTATCTCCGTCTGTATGTCACTATGTCACAATAATAAATACAGTCTTCAAACACAACTTTTAAAAGAGTATCACAGAAGTCAAGTTTAAGAATTTATCTTAAAATATTGAAATGTTATCATAAAATTCAGCTGTGGACCCAAATTAAGAGACCAGAGACCTTGAGGACTGTCGTAACAACTGGCAGCTCCCAAAGGCCATGGTGCCGAGCGGGGGGCGGGGGTGTCCATGCTCAAGGGCACTCGGGAGGCAGAGCATCCCAGTCTCACCTTGTGCTGAGGGGCACCCGGGGCGCCTCAGCATCTAGAGAGAAGCCACCGCTCACCTCTTACAGAAAACAAACAGCAAACCGAGTGAGGGAACCTGAATAACAACCCAAACCAAAGCGTTTCACTTCGTTTATACCAAATTTGATTCAAAGGTCTTTTTATCAGAATCTACACTAAAACCCTGTGAAACTGCTCATCCACACTGTTACCCCCCGCCGTCCCTTTCTTTTTCCACAGTATGCCCTGTATGTTTGAAAGATGGTTACAAATAATTCACACCTATTGTTACAGTTGCAACTTATCAAATGTATCTGTGTTTATAGGTATACACATAATCTACTGATCAGCTATTTTGCTCATTTACTTGGTATTATTTCCGCTTACCTGTGTCATCATTTATTTGTAGCCACTTTGCTTTGCACCACAATTTATGGGGTTACTTGCCTTGGTTCCGTAAAAAGCTTTGGATTGAGCCTTTCCAGCTTAACCAAAGATGAACGTGGGATTTCATCCTGACTTTTTAGATGTTCAAAACTGGTGGGGGGGACTCTACTTGCAACCTTCTTTGTTTCAGGGACTCAAAATTTGAACGTACCAAGTTATTTACAGATCAGGGAAAGGAGGCCCAGTGAGTTCAAGGGTGTTTCTGAGACACCTGTAAACCTTGGGGGCGAGAGGGGCATGAGAGCTTAAGGCTTCCACCGTGTTCTTTATATTTCCATTATAAATGTCGCCGTAGGTACAGAAAGAAAAAGCTTGTACATGTTCCCAAGAGATTCAAGTGAGCCTGGTTTTTATACAAATCAGGGATCATGTTAAATTAAATAATTTATCGTTGTTATTGTGTATGTTTTTATCCCGTCTGGTACACTCTTCTAAATTTTAATAGTAACATTGTAATGTATTACATGAAATATATGCCTTCTGCTTTTAACCTAATATGGAGCATAGAAATGTTTCTAAGAGTTGCGTGCTGGGATAGGATTTTTTAAAAAACTTTAATTTAATTTATTTTTAGAGAAGGGGAAGGGAGGGAGAAAAAAACATCTATGTGAGAGAAACTGATCGGTTGCCTCTCGCACACACCCCAGCTGGGGATGGCCCGCAACCGAGGCATGTGCCCTGACCAGGAATCAAACCAGCAACCCTTTGCTTTGCTGGATGATGCCCGACCAACTGAGCTATGACTTTTAAAAGTCCAAAAGCATGGTTTCAGTCATGGACACCCTTGCAACAGTCTCTCAAATGCTCCAGTATTTAGGATCTTTAAGATCTATACTTGAGAATATGAAGTTATACTTGCATTTAAAATGTAATATAAAAAACATATAAAAATTTAATGCTCTATTAATAATTATGCCAGTTTGCTGGAAAATACATCTCTGTGATGCTCCCGGTGGGGCTACCTTGGGTGGACATGATCATGTTGCAGTAGCTCCTCTGTGAGGGCAGGCGCTGCTGCATTCATCTTTGTGTCCCCCGGGCCTGGAACTGGTTTTGTTAAACTGTTGTTGGAAATGAACATCTGTGACGTTTCCTGCTTCCCCATCCAGGTATCATCAGAACGGCCCTTCCCAACATGGACAGGGAAGCCAAGGAGGAGTACCACGTGGTGATCCAGGCCAAGGACATGGGCGGGCACATGGGTGGACTCTCAGGGACAACCAAAGTGACGATCACCCTGACGGATGTCAATGATAACCCGCCCAAGTTTCCGCAGAGTAAGTAGGTGGGCTTGGCTTTCACTTCTCAGCGGTGCCACAGCCAGTGTCTTCTCTGACCCACCCCTGCTTTACTCGACTTTGAAGAAAAGGCCCAGGAAAATGGAGGCACTTTATATCGTTTTTACCAAAAAACCCCCCCAAAACAAAAACAAGATAGCAGCAGCCACAACAATCAAGGATAAAGAAGTTTAAACAGAAGAGACCCAGCAGGGGGAACAGAAGACGCAGAAAGCTCCACGATCCTGGAAGCAGAAAGTCTCCCTTGCTAGGCACTGTACCGCATGCTGGCGACGTGATCTAGCCGTGACGGAGCCTGTCTCAGACTTTGCTCTCGTTCTAACCAGAGTATAATAACAGGACCTGAATTACTTGTGCAGGCGGCCAAAACTTTTGTGGCTCAAAGCAGTAATATTTTATTTTTGTCATGAGTCTGCAATGTGGGCAAAACTTGGAGGAGATGGCTTGTTCCTGTTCCCACAGCATCAACTGGGGGCAGCTCCCTGGGCCTGCAGGGTCTGCCTGCAACGTGGCTTGCTCACAGGGCTGGTGGAATGGTGCCGGCCGTTGGTTCCTCTGTGGCGGGGGGCGGGGGGAGCCCACAATGGAGGGGCTTGGATAGGCTCTGAAAGTGAGACCCCCAGGGACACCAGACAGAAACCCTAGTGCTTATTGGGACCCACCGCATCATTTTCACTGTTGTGGTAACGTAAGACTGCCTGAATTCAAGCGGACCCCTGCGGACCCCACCCTTCAATAGCAGAACTGGCAGAGTCAAGTTAAAGGAAAAGCATGCGGGAGGGGACATGTTGTTTTGGCCATTTGGAGAGAAGAGACTCTTTCATAGGACCTAATTAATAGGATGTTGTTAGAACTCAGTCAGCCTGTATAAAATCTTACCATGATATCTGGCATAAGTTGTCAACAAATGTTAGCCATGATTAGTATCTCATTGAGGGACTATGGTCTGTCCTTCTACAACATTTTATCAGACTGCTGAGGGAAATGAAAAAAAAAACGAACCCAGATTTGGATAGGTTGCTATTAATAACCCTAACTACAACTACCATCGTTTAGTGAACAGTCACTACTCCTGCAAGCCTCTCTGAGAACTTGCATTTCACAGGTAATAGTGGGTTCTGCACAAGGTTCAGTAAGTTGCCCAAAGAATGTAGCAAAGCCTGCATTTGAACACAAACCCCTTTCTGTATGCCTAGGTGTAGACAGAGGTACAGTGTGATGACACCGATGCTGGTGCTGCCAGCATGCTTTCACCAGAACGTGTCTCCAGCATAGCTTAGGAGAGTAGCTGGTAGAGCCTGGGCATTTATCACCAGAGAGGTGACATTTTTTGCAAATGAGCGGACGAGGAAGGCAACCGCATAAGGCCCCATGGAGGCAACCTGGCTGCCTTCAAAGACAACCATCTAGGCAAGGGAGGCAATGAGATAGAGGGCTACAGGCAGCAACCATTTGTCCTGGAATCCGCAAAAAGAGGGTAAAAGACTGCTTTGCCTGACCAGGCACAGGGTTCAGCTTCTCCAACAAGCTTAGTGCTCACTGAGCTCTCTAAGAGCCGCATGCTCTGTTATCCACGCTGTACAGCTGTCTGGCATGCTAGACGGGAAGGCCACGCAGGACTATTAGCAGGTGGCCCTTAATGCACTTGCTCTCATCTAATTGCACAGTAAAGGTATATCGCTGTTGGGTAGTTCCCAGTTTCATAGCTGTGAATGCAAATGAGATTTGGAGAAAATCAACTCACAGCAGGGGTTTCTAAACCTTCATGTAAATTGGTAATTATGTACAGACTCCCACTTCCCCTTTGTCCTTTAATATGGGGGGGCGTGGCTTGAAGAAGTTGAATATGGGTCCAAACTGAAAGTATTCAAAGCCAAATGAGATACATAACCACAAACAGAGTCCTGGAACTGAAAAAACTCGACTTGAGGGGAAACTAACACTAACAGAGGTTGAGTAACTTGCCCCAAACCATTCAGCTTCCAATCCTTGTTTCTCCATCCTGTTGCATATAGAATATTTTTTAAAATGTGGAAATGCCAGTAAGATCTTCTGTCTTACTTCCCTACTGAAAACCTTCCAGTGGCACCCCTTATTGTTTAAACAAAACTTGTAGGACACCTCCTACAATGTCCCCCTTTTTGTGCGCAATTGGGCCCCCATCTACCTACAAACTCTTATCTCTTCACCGAAGGCTCCAACCACATGTCTTTTTGCTACTCAGTTTGTATTCACTATGTTCCAACCTCAGCGTCTCCGCCATTTGCTGTTCCCTTTGTGTGTGATTTCTGTCCCCAGATAGTCACATGAGTTGTCTTTCTCAGTCCCTTCAGGGAAATTCAGGTGCCTCCTTCTCAGGGATGTCTTCCCTGCCCACCCTAGTGAAAATCAGTCTCTCTCCCCCTCCAACTTTCTCCTTCTCACCCACATATTGAACACAAGTGTACACAGTCACACACGTGGACACGCACACACACATCCACACCCCCTGCCTCACAGTTCACACACAGTCACACCTCACTGTCCCGTTGCCCCCGGCCCTTTCGCTGCCATGTTTTCCTTCCTCCTAGCAGTGACATCGGCGTGTGTGCGCATCATGTTTTCTCTTAGGGTGCCTCAGGAAGGGGGCGATCTTGACAATTTCACTTATGACTGAGTCTCCCAGGACTAGGACAGTGACTGGCACATATCAGCCTCCCACTAAAATATTAAATGCAAATATAAGAAAGGCGCACACTGTGGGAAAGCTTTCCAAGTAAGCTCGCATTTGATCAAGCGGTGAAGGGGCTGAAGTGAGAGGAAAGTCAGATACAGAGTTAGAAGGGTCATGACCCTGAAAGATAAAATTCGCATTTGATTTTAAAATCAATATGGAGTCATGGCAGGCTTTTAAATGGGAGGGCTTTTTGTTTCTTCCCCCCACCCCGGGAATCTGGCTGTGCCATATTCCTGGACCATTCCAAAGATAGGAAGAGAAGTCTTGGCTGTTTGAATGTGTAACGGTGACGTGGCCCTCCATCACTTGCTGATGGGAGATGGAACTGAGCGTTGTTTTCCTTCCTTACATGGGGCAGGTGACCCCATGTCACCTCGGACCCCGGTATTGTTTCATCATTCTTTGTAGAGCACATTTTTTTGACAAGCAGGCCATGCGGGATCTTCCTCCCATCCATTCACCTCTTTTCATGTTTTCAATGAATAGAAAGTTCAGTTTCAAACCCTTTGAGAAATTTATTGGGATTCAGTGGAATCTAAAGCCTTACAGCTGACAAATAAAAGGGAAAATAAAAATAGATGTCTTCTTCTTTTAGGCGTGTACCAGATGTCTGTGTCAGAAGCAGCTGTCCCTGGGGAGGAAGTAGGAAGAGTGAAGGCTAAAGACCCAGACATTGGAGAAAATGGCTTAGTCACGTACAATATTGTTGATGGAGACGGTATGGAATTATTTGAAATCACAACGGACTATGAAACACAGGAGGGTGTGGTGAAGCTGAAAAAGGTGAGTTAGGGTGAGGAATCAGATATATATGAGTAGTATGGCCTGCTCTGGGGGCCACATTGCAAGAAAGAGGGAACTGAAGATTAAAAAATGCAAATATGGGCATCTGGGGGCTGACCTGATTTTGCAGTTGAGCTCTGAGCTCTGGGGAAATAGCAGAGCTGTATTCCAGAGGGGCAGCTGGCAAGAGAGACTTGTGATACTCGCCTGAGATTGCTAGTGAGTTCTTGGCACACACTTGCCATGGATGGACAGACCTCCAGGTAAATCTAGAGTTTGGAGAAGCAGCCCTGAGCATGTGTGGAGTTCCCCCTGTACCTCTGCCAAGCTGAGTCTGTTAACAGAAGCTGCTCAGCACTCTTCCTATCTCCAAAATCCAAGTTCCACTATGTTATCCTGATTGTCTCTCAAAGTTACACCCAAGAAACAACGATAATGGCCCTTGTCCCATTGTCAGCTAAACTGTCACTAACAATGTGTCCTTGGGATTAATTCCCTGCAATGGGGAGTTTATTGGGTTTTTTCCTTGCTTTGTTTCTAAAAATCTAACATTTTCTCAATACTAAATATTGGCCAGAGAAAGCCTGAACCTCTTCCAAACATTCTCTCATTTACCTTTCACAAAAATCATAAAGAGCAGATAGCGTGACCCCTGTGGACAATGAGACCTCAATGTAATTATGAGGAGATTGGGACTCAGACAGATTAAATAACTTGACCTGTCGCAGTCATGCAGCTCACAATTCACAGGCAGGGAATCCAAACCTAGAGCATTTGTGAACAACTTGCCTCTCAAGACCTCTGAGAAACAGCCTGGCCAGAAAGGGCTTATAAAGGGGAGCCAGATGGGATTCTCTGAAGTGAAGAAACAGCCACAGTGTGTTCTAAAACGATCCCCCCCGCCCCCCGACTTAGCACTTGAGAAATCAGCATCTCTCCATCATCAAAGTGTGTGGAGCATTAAATCTGAATTGGATGATGGGATTACCTTGGTTTTAATCAAGCATTCATTTTCAGCTTGGTTTTGTAGCATGAATATTAAGCTCCTCCATGTGATGGAAAAGATAGGATTGCAACACTGCTGAAAAATCAATTTGAAGAATCAGTAGAGACCAGTAGTAGCTGGGGAGAAAGCAAGGGTGGGGTGGGAGAAATTCCAGGGGGGAAATCTGTCAGTAAGGAGGGTGGGCTGGGAACGGCATGCTCCAGGAAGCTGACCTGCCCCAACATTTGAAGGTATTGTGGGGTTTGGGAGACATCAGATGGGACACAGAACAGAGATAAGATGGGCGGGGGAGGGGGGTTCTGTTGTAAAAGGACGTGGAATTGCAGTGAGCTTTGGACACTTGGGAAAGTCAAGATTAGTGACCGTGGACAGCGTGTCCACAGAACCCTAACCACCAGCCACAGGGGCTGGGTTTCTCCCCCGGAAAAGTCGCTGTGACAACTGTGTGTAGAGAGCTGTCAGTTTAGCACCTTAATTAACATTACTGTCCCTCGTGCCTGATACTGACACATGAGTATTGACATCAGCGATTTCTGCCTCCCATCCTTCGCTAGTCAGGTAATTGGGTGGTTGGTTGTCACCTGTTTTCAGTGTCTTTAGGGCATAAACATACACTGTGTCTCAAAAACCCTGAAACATTTACATCCCCCCTCAGAACTCACACTTTGCAAATGGGCTCTCTGCCTAAGGTTAGTTTGCACATCTCCCCCCAATTCAGTGTGTTTATTCCAAGCAAAAGGATAATATTGTATAAAGTGCAGCTATTTAGGTTTAAAGCAGAATAAGATGTTATTTTATTTCCTAAACTTATAGTACAAACTTCCAAATGTCCACTAGAAAAAAAAAATTGAGAGGTGAATTTAACAGAATAAAAACATGGATCCTTGCGGAGGTCATTATATATGATTTAATAATATAAAAACATATGGACAAATAATGGAAATATTTGTGTTTTTTAAAAATATTCTTTAGTGTAGTTTTTTTCACTCTCTTCTTGATGTGTTAACCCATTTTTCTACCACGAGTTATGGAGTAATTATTTGTCAGGCAGGCCCCTGGTGAGAGGCCGGACAGCGAACGTTGAAGAGACACTCCCAGCCACAGAGAGATCACAATTTAACAGGACAGCGAAGCGCTATGCCCATTGAGCAGAGCAGTCTTCTCAGCCTCAGCACTAACGACACTTCAGGACAGACCGTTTTTCTTGCAGATGGCTGTTCTGTGCATCGTATGATGTGTAGCAGATGCCCTGGTCCCTCCTCAGTCGATGCCAGTCGCACACAGCCCAGCCCAGCCCAGCCCAGCCCACCAATCATGATAATAAAAAATAGCATGACACGTCGCCTAATTAACCCCGAGGTGACTTAGAGTGAAATCACTCCCCAGTTGAGGACCAACTATAATGAAGTGCGATGAGATCTATCGAACAGGGATGTGAGTGACTCCTTAACAGGGGCAGGTCTTGAGCTGAGTCTCAACAGATGAATAGGCCTCCACCAGATAGGTAAGGAAAGGACGGCGGGAGAAAAGGGCTCAAGAAGGGCCCCGTGGCGGCAGGTGTCCCTGGACACCGGGCGGGACTAAGAATCCTGAGGAAGTTCAGTCTCAAGGGTTTTGAGAAGGATATGGTGGGACCAGTTGCAAAACTGTTGTTGGAATTCAGGGAAAAATTACAAAGAAATGAAGAAGGCAGATGAGGGGAAGCTGAAGAATTCAAGAGATCTGTAGGGGGTTTGCTCATTTATTGACGAGCTTAGGAAACAACCAGTACTTGAGCGCTGACTCTGTGTCAGGCCCAGCAAGTGTCCGGGGCACAGCGGTGCGTGAGGGACAGAACTGCTCTCGGGAGACTCAGACACCTCTGTGTGGTGAGCTGAAGGAGAGCCAATGAAAACTAAAGATGAAGCTTATCGCTGGCCTGGCAGACTCCTGGAGGAAGGTCCCGTCTGTTTGCTGTGACACCCCTGAGCGAGTGGGACTCTTATTTTTGGTTGCGATATCCTCGCACTGTTTCTGAGTTATTTACTTTCAACCGAATAAACTTATAAAACAGCGTGAGAGCAGCATTAGAAAACATTTTAAATATTCTCTATTTTAATAAAGTCATTTTATATCTAATTATTTCTTTACATTCCTTGCCCACATGTATATCGATGTGGTTATATAATATTTAACACAGTTGCAATCATAGGGTGATCTGATTTGTTAACTTAATGTCACATCATAAACATTTTACATGCTGTTATATAATATACATAATCATTTTTAATGACTACATAACATCCCATCCTATTGAGGGACCATTATTTCCTTAATAAAATCTCACAGTTGGATTTGGTGTTTTGTGTGTACGTTTTCCTGATTAGATGTAGCCCTCTCCTATATGTAACAAACATCATGCATTTTTGAATATTGTTTGTTTTGGTATTCTCTTGAATTCATCCCCCAGGGAGAATTTTCAGAGGCAGGATTAGTTACCAAGGGGGTATTAAGATTTTTATGGCTAATGTTGTGTTGCCTGATTTATTTTTTATTTCAACTACTCATAACATGGATATAATTGTTCACATGGGAAACGGCCTTAAATCTTTTTTTTGGAAGGAGGCAGGGAACATGTTTTAGGTAAATGTTTAAATGTTACCCGTCTACCCTGCTTCCCGCTTAGTCGGAACGATCACTTGGTACAGTCATTCCTGGGCGTCGGTGTGGGGGGGAAGATTAGCAACGATCAAACAGACTCAGGAGAGTTCCTTGGGGGGCTCCCCTCCTAACGGGGTGGGAGATGAGGGGCTGCAGAGGGGCAGTGAAAGGACCACACTAATTGTCTGGGGGAGTCGAGGAGGACTTTGCGAGGCAGTGAGGCTTGAGCGACCACATGAAAACTTAGTAAAACCTCCCCCAAGGAGGAAAGGGCATACCAGACAAGTGTGGGCAAAGATGTGGGATGTTTTGCTTGGGACCTGAGAAGCACTGCAGTAGCCTTAACATCAGCAGGGCTTTCTGCCGGGGACACGGCTGGGCACACGCCCCGGCCTAGGTCAGAGGGCTGTGCTCCAGGAATCTTCAGATTAGGTGAGATTAGAAATTCTCTACCTACCAAGTCTTAGAATTATCATAGTTCAGTTTCATTTGTTGAATTTTATCTACTAATCAAGAGATTGTTGAGAAACTTCAGGCAATCTCATACCTTCAGCCTATAAATATCACTCCTTTCTGCTGTTTAGTAACGCAGGAAGGGATGAAGCTTCTGCTGAGCTGCAGGCTAGGGGAGCCACTGGGGGCAGATTCTGCTTCAGGAAAAAGGGAGTGTTCCCAGCTCCAGGGAACGTGCGGGTAGGAAGACACTGGGAAATGTGTCAAGGGCGTCGAATGCGTGTAACCTTCCTGGAACTGGAATCATCCTCCCTTTGGAGTTTTACAGAGTTAGGTCAGGACTAAGCCCTAGGGTTGCATGCCCGTTCAAACCGTGTGCCAGGCAGATGTTCGTCTTGAAAGACCAAGTCTTTTCAAACATTTGGTGGTTCCGCATCATCCAGAGTGCTAACTAGAAAGTTCTGTTTCCTGGGCACGAGGACTTGTTTCTCTGCTACAATTTTACTTTTTACCCTTTGCCTACTGACCCACTGTACCGCCTCTCATTCAGAATTAGGGGGCGTCTGCCATCCATTTCCCAGTAACTGCACCCGTTCCAATGCTACTTCCCATTATTTCCATATCTCTGTAAAATCTATATTGTTTATAATTGTTTTTTTGGACTTTTTTACATAGTATACATTTTTATAACACGGAACCATTATTCTTTCTTCCCTATCACTTGCTATAAATAGAGGGTATCCTAAAAATGAACACAATCAAAACAAAATAATGTTATGCTAGTCTGACTAGAGAGTTATAGCACAGTCTCTCAAAAGGGAGGTTAAGAAGCATAACATATGTTAAAAATCAGCACCACACTGAGATATTCTTGATGTGTTCAGAAGTGGAAGAGCTAGAGAAGGAATAATTGTGTCAGTAAGCAAGTTAATGTGATTCAATAAACCCACCCACCAAAATTATTCATAAACCACCGTAAGTCATCTTAATGGGCCACTGCTGGTCAGGGATCCAGACTTTGGAAAAGGCTACATGGTCAGAAACTTTAAAAATGAAGCTGTCGGCATGACTAAGCCAGATGTGTATGTGTATGGAGGGGAGCAGTCATCGGATAAGACACCTCTGGCCGTAATTCAGGGGCTATTTTTCTTACCAAGATACTCGGTACTTCACAGAATAGTCTGTGACATTTATTGTTGTAGTATTGTCATTCCTTCTCCTCCTTGGGTGATTTTTCGGGGCTCCGGGCAGCCTTAGTGTTGTTACATACAATGAGGTCCGTTTTAGGTCCCGAGGTCCCTCTGTGCCTGCTGTGCTCCTAGAATTACCCATTAAGCATATTCTAAGTTGCAGCAATTGATTTGTCTGATTTTCTGACCAAATGGCTCAGGTAATTGGATATTGAATAGACACTGATTTTCTCGCTTTGAGGAACTACACACTCTGCCCTATAAAACCGTTGGGTCTTTCTTTTTCATTTTTCTTTCAAGGAATTGGTTGTCAATCTTCTCTTCCTTCTTGTCAGCCCATAGATTTTGAAACCAAAAGAGCATACAGCTTGAAGGTGGAGGCTGCCAATGTGCACATAGACCCCAAGTTCATCAGCAACGGGCCTTTCAAGGACACTGTGATGGTCAAGATCGCAGTAGAAGACGCTGATGAGCCCCCCATGTTCTTGGCCCCGAGTTACATCCATGAAGTCCAAGAAAATGCAGCCGCTGGCACCGTGGTTGGGAGAGTCCATGCCAAAGACCCCGATGCTGCCAACAGCCCGATAAGGTACCGGGAAATTTAATTTAAAAGCGTGGATGAGGAATTCTAGAGGCAGGAGGTTTTCGGAAAGCCTTGCAGAAACCAGAAGCCACTTCCTTCAGTTCCAAAAGGGCTCAAGATAATCAGGTCCAATGCAGCGTAAGCAAGGTTAAGGCTTCGAAGACACAAGTCCGCCTCACCTCTGCTGCTCCCTTTTTGGACAGGCTTGTTTACGCTACATAATGTCTCCCTGGAGCAGATTTCCCGGAGATGTAACCCTTGGCTGGGCCTGTGTGCCTTGGGGAGCTGTGGCGAAGTGTAAATACTAATTGTAAAATAAATATAGTAATTATAACTTATTGAACACCTTCCTACGCTCCAGTCGCTCTAGTGAGTGCGCAGACACGTGATCTAATTTATCCCTCCACTGTATTTTTTTTAAGGGGAATTGTTATCCTTAAAGGGAGAGGGAATGGGGGCGCTGGAAGGCAGAGTGACTTGCGTAGAATGGCTTAGCCAGTGAACAGGAGGCTAGAACGCAAGCTCTCTAGCTGCTGCCGCGCAGCCTGAAGAGCTAACAAAGTGCCGAAAAAATTTAGGGTGCTTTATTTATTATGCACATGTTTTGTGACTTAGAAAAGCAGGCTAGAAAATTGATTTAGGGTGCTGCCTCCCCCAAACCCCGTCCCGACCTGAGTTAATGAGCAGTGAGGCTGATGATGCAGCAGCTGAGGAGCCTTGAGTCACAGACTCAGGGCACTTATGCGACAGAAACTTCCCGTTGCTGAAACCTGTCCTGGACTGTAATCTGGCAGACGCTGCTCTTTCCAAGGCCGTGTCCCCAATTCCGTTCTTGCCTGATTCCTTCCTCCTCCTCCTCGTGATGTCCCTGCCTCCAGTCTACCCAGACCTTTCCGTCGCCAATCCTGTGGTCCGAGTGATCGGCTTAAGACGGCCAAACATCACCTTATACTCAGTTCAACACCAACAAAATAATCGATGATTGAGCTGTTCCCTATCGCCCCCCGCACCCGGGACAATCTCAGCTCTCTTAGCCGGAGGCTGCTGTTCCGGTCCCCCCACCCAGCTGCGCCTGTGTCCCACTGGTCTCCATCTTCCCCGTCTGTCTTACCCTCCCTTCTCAGTTGCAGTGACACTGGGCTGCTTCCTGTCCTCTAAAGTAGGACTGGCTGCCTCCATGCCCCTCCTCCTGGTTCTTTGTCCCCCTTTCGGTCCCCCTTTCTGCTCACGCGGTGCTTAGATGTCACCTCCCACCTCACAGCTCTCACCACGGTACACCACTGTGACACCCTGGTTTGTGCGTTGTCCTTGGCACATTTCAAAAGGGCCAGGGACATATCAGTCTAGTTCAAGGGTTGATAAGGTACAGCCTACAGGCAACGTCAGCTGCCATCTGCATTTTGAGGAACCTCTGTACTATTTTCCATGGGGACTGTATCTTGAAGAAACGGTTGCACGCCCATGCTCATTGCAGCACTATTCGCAACAGCCAAGACATGGAAACAACTAAAGTGTCTTTCGGCAGATGAGCGGATAAGCGAAAGGTAGTACAGACATACAGCGGGGTATTACTCAGTCTTGGAAAGGAATTCCTGCCATTTGTGATGAAGTGGATGCATTTTGAGAAAATTATGCTAAGCGAAACAAGTGAGACACAGAAAGACAAATATAGCATGATATCACTTATATGTATAATCTAAAAAAAATAAAATGATGAAACAGAATAGGACAGGGGCTAGGGGTTAAGGGTAATGGGGGATAAGGATCTTGGTCATAGGGTACCACTTTCAGTTGTAAGATGAGCAAGTTCTGGAGATCTCATGTACACATGGTAACTATAGATAACAATGGTGTATTTTATACTTGAAATTTGCTAGGAGAGTAGATCTTAGGTGTTCTCACCACATACACACACACACACACACACACACACACACACACACACACACAGGCACAAAGACAGTAACTCCGTGAGGTAATTAGCCCGATCATGCTAATCATTACATAGGATACTTACATCAAAACACTATGTTGTCCACATTAAACATATACAAGGATTTGTTTGTCAATTATACCTCAGTAAGACTGGAAAGAGGAAGTAAACAGACCTGAGCATGAAAAAGAATTGTCATGGACAATAGAATTTTTCTATTTATACCAAAGAACATTCTGAGAGAGCAGAAGGAAGTTCCACATGTAAACATTGTTTCATTGCCTCTGACTCCTTGAACATCATTCCTTCCGGGAGAAAAAAAGAGAATCACCCTTTATTGAGCATCTTCTTGGTCCTGACATGTTGCACTAAGTTAAAGTTAACACTCAGACACCTTCTGAGGCTATAACTGCTTTAGAATTTAATAGATGGAAATACTGAGGCTCAGAGGGGTGGTGTGAATTCCTCAAAGTCACGTGGCCAGTTGGTACTGGAGACGAGACTTTAGTCCACATCTATCCTGGTCCACTTTGAGCTTTTTACTCTACCCAAGCCATCACTAATGAAAAGATTTCCCAAAAAGGTTTGAATACTGAGTTCTCTCTGTGCAGGAAGATGCATTACATGATGACTGAGGGTCGCTGTAACACCTTTAAACTACCCAAAAAATCTTCATGGTGTGAATGTTGAATGACTTAGCTTAGGTCTAAAACATCAAGGTACACTAGCGACTTTTTAGAAGAGTGATGACGAAAAACACAAGGAGCACTGGCTGATTTCCCCTGCGCCTCACGGTCTCCCAGGGTCCAGTCCAGCGACTGGTTATTCGGGCCGTGTTGTCAATGGTAGCTGTTCCTCTCGTGCGAGCAATTTCCATGTTCGCAATTATCCAAAGAGGCCCCGTGAACCAACCCCCTTGAACCGAACCCCTTCACCCACTTGGGTCTCTTTGCTCACTGGGTCTCCTATCCTCACTACCTACTTTCCTAATTGCTTATCTTCACTCTGAAGGAATTTGTGTTCTTGGATGTATAGGTAAGACCTTAGAGTGTCACCCAAACTCTTAGCTGCATGAGCACTTTGCATCTTTTCTTCCCCTGGGACTCTGTAGCATTAGACGCACATTTGTTCACCACTGCCATCCTGCAACGTTCTCTCCTAGCGTGCTCAGCGGCAATCTCTCACACGTCTCAGACAGCACCATCCCCAGTGCCACCGCTAGTCACTGGTCTCTGCCCATCACTGTGGCTCAGCCTTTTGACTTTGGCCTTTCCCTCTCTCTGACACTCAGCTAGAAGCCCTCTAGGACTCTCTCAGCCTCCCCCAGATATCAAATATCGCCTGATAGTTCTCTCTCCGTCCCATCAGCTTCGGTTCTCTCTGCCACTCCTACATCTAACTCTCTTCTCGCCTCATTCATTAAATACTGGATCGGACCTTTATGTGTCCTCTGTCCCGTCCTCCAGGCTTTCCTGCTCGGCCGTCTCACCCACCCTCCCTTATTCCTCTGCCTGATAATGAGATTCTGTTTATTTCTTCCTCTGATCAAAAGCCTTCCATGATTTTTCACTGGCTCTCAGATGAAGGTCACACTCTGTGGACTGGCGTTTGAGAGCTTCCGCGATCTATCCACAGTGTGTAACAGCAGCGGTAACAATGACATGAAGGCTGGACTGCTGGCCATATGTGAGGCACTAGGTTGTATATTTTAAACATCTCTTATGTCATGTGATTCTCACAAACAATCCAAAAGTTAGGTGCTATTCATATTCCAGTTAAAAAGGATAAATAAGCTGAGATTCAAAGAACACGAACTTATACCTGAGGCTTTACAAAACCCATTCACTTCTATAGAATAATGCTTCGAATTATCGTATTTCTTCCTCTGAGTGTGTCTTGTCATGTTAACTAGGTAGTAAACTTCCTGGGGACAAGACGAAAAGTCTTCTAATATTTTTGCTTCCTTTACACATGGGGCTATCTGCTGAGGGCTCAGTGACTGATCCTATACTGACATTTATGAGACGTGTTATGGTTTAGCTCCCATTTCCTCACTGGGGAAGGGGACTGGTCATTCCAATCCCACGGGGAGCTGTGAAGTCAGATGACAGCCTGAGTGATCTCATGTTTTGCATACTGTGAAGTGCTGCTTGATGCACTCAGTCCCTCTTTGCAGGAAAGAGACCTAAGGGGCCTTAGAGTTCAACAGACTCCTAAAAGCCAGGACTCCACCACTTAGAACTCTGCACGCCCTGGGCAAGTCACTTCGCCTGGCACCTCCCTAATGGGCGTCCCTCTTGCCCCACCTCCCACCTCACCTTGCCACAAATACACGCCAGTAACATTTTGGAATATTTTGTCTTTCATTTGAAAAAAGCAAATTTTGTAGTGGATGGAAGTAGCTAAAACCTTTTAGCTATGCTGTTAGGCACAGCCTGGAGCCCTTAAAGTGTGGGGAGGATGCTCTACACGTGAATGGCCACACCTGCTTTGCACATTTCATTCTGGAATTCAGAGCCAACCTATGTGAGAACCCCTAAAACTAAGTAAATAAACTAAATAAATTCATTCAAAATGTAGTTAGCATCTTTCTTTAAATGAGGAGAAAACTGACTGTTTAAGACCATAAATGATCCTTGATGATAAAGTTAGGTAAACTTGAAACTATTTAATATCTCATATGCAAAAATCTGGCAAAGGTTTGATTCACTTATGACGTTCTGAGTAGTTTGGGAGCAAGGCAAACCGTCCTCCCAAATGCAATTTCATAAATATTCCGATGGCGGGTGATCGTAGTAAATATGTAGAAATATGCAACGTTATTACGTGTCTCAATCAAATATGCTAAATGGCTCTTTCATTCACTGTACTGAATAAGGAATCTCAATGTGGCAAAATGATTTTTATAAAAGATTCATGTACAAAGTTTGAAAAATAAATTTGATGAGAAAGAAAACCTAGCTCAAGCAACTCATTGAAAAAGTTGCTTTTAGAATGGAGAAATTATTTAAATATTAAGCTGCTTGGAATGTCTCCTTTAATTGCCTCATTTGCATTCTGCTTAGGTATTCAATTGATCGTCATACTGACCTGGACAGGTTTTTCACTATTAATCCAGAGGACGGTTTTATTAAAACTACGAAACCTCTGGATAGAGAGGAAACTGCCTGGCTCAACATATCCGTTTTTGCAGCAGAAATCCGTACGTATCCTCCTCAGGGTTTTGATTCAGCTTTGCCAAATATTATTCTTTCAGAATCTATACATTCTGGAAAGTGACAGACAGCTGAGATAGAATATGTTTTTTAGCCTCAAACATGTTTTTAAAGCTTTAAAAATTTATTTCCGGTTGTCTGTCTAGGAAGTCATATAAGTGAAAACACAGAGATGTTTCTGTTTTCTCTGGCAGAACTGGGTACAGCCTTGGCAAGTGAGCCGAGAGCCCTCGGCAGCTTGAAACCCGGAACCGACATCGAAGGGTTTCCCACTTTATGCTGTCACTCAGTTTTGTTTAGACCCAGAGCCAAGATTTGCCGGCTCTCATTTACCTGCAGACCCGTGGTTCTCCAATTTGATCGTGCACTGGAACGCCATGGAGGGCTTGCTCTAACAAGGGCTCCTGGGTCTCATTCCCAGAGCCTGTGACTCAGTGCATCTGGACTGGGGACTGGGCATTTTCACTTCCAGTACATTCCTAAATGGTTTTGCTGCTGCTCTGGGGAACCCCAGTTTGAGAACCACTGCTAGGGACTACACTCAGGGGTGCCGGCATTCTGAATACAACCTCAGCATCAGGGGCGGCAGAAATGGAAAAGAGGTTTCGGTCTCACTGGTCTAACGTGGCGTCTGCTTACTCCAGGTCGTAGGTGGAATTTGTCTCCACCATGCCTTTCGCTGTGCTCCATGAAGGAGTGGCTAGAGCTCACTGTGTCCTAAGAGTAGCCTTGGGCCCATGGGGATTCTCCCCAGCACTGACTGAAGTCTCTCTTTCCAGACAACCGGCATCAGGAAGCCAAAGTCCCAGTGTCCATCAGGGTCCTCGACGTCAACGATAATGCTCCCAAGTTTGCCGCCCCTTATGAAGGCTTCATCTGTGAGAGTGACCAGACCAAGCCTCTTTCGAACCAGGTAGCCGATGCTTCCCCCACCCCACTCCCCGCTGTGAGCAAGGCATTTGGAAATAAGTTTGGCTTTGACAGCATCACCTGGAGATACCTTCCACCGCCCAAGGAAACTTCAGAGCCCTAGTTTAGTTCTGGAATTACGTCCTCTAATTCAAATCAGGTTTCTTAGCCAGCCAGGGAATTTTAAATAAATGATGTGCCAATGTCAGCATGATTTATTTATGGGCCACCTTTCTCTTTCAGCCAATTGTTACAATTAGTGCAGATGACAAGGATGACACAGCCAATGGACCAAGATTTATCTTCAGTCTACCCCCTGAAATCATTCACAATCCAAATTTCACAGTCAGAGACAACAGAGGTTTGTACCAAGGTTCCTATGCATTTAGGGAAGTGGAAATGGGGAGTAGAAGTGGGAAGTAAATGCCTTTTGTGTTGCCGAGCCCAAGTCTTTTCCCTAATCTTAATAATGCCTTGCTGGTGAAGAGCAAACAAGAAATAAATAATAATGCTATCTTTATGGTGAGACAGGGGCTCATTTGGCGCATATGAATAAGTGAGTCTCATTTTATTTTACCTTTTGTTGTTGGCTTTGATATTCATGAAGCAGTGGGAAACCAAGTGGGGAAGCCGATAGGGTCAATATGCAAACAACTTCATTTATCTTTTTTTAAGAGGTTGATGAACCCTTGGGGGGATGTGTGGCTTTATGAATATTGATATCAAGTAGAGCATTAAAAGAGATTAGTTCAACTTTGTAAGGTAATAAAATTTTTCAGCTGGACTTTTCCTCCATTGCACAGTTTGAATGCACAGTCGGTTGGGCTGCAGAGCCGGACACCTGAGGGCGGCTGCAGAGCGTCAGCCCGAAGGGTACAAAAAAAGCATTGCATAGCCAATGGCGACGTGGGAAAATGAGATGCTTTCTGAGTCCCACGGCAAATCCCTCACATTGTTTGTGTTGCATAGACCCACACTGATACAGCCCCTTGAAAGGTGGTGGCAGAGCCGGGGTCAAAAAATAAGTTTCTTGACACCAGGCCAGACTGGGTCTGTAGCTGTTTCTATAAGCCTGCGACCATACAGGTCTGTAAAAAGAGGCTGATGGAGGCCATCATTTGGCATAGGAATAAAAGGAGGTCCTTCTGGGTGCGTATGTTTTCATCAGCCACGTGCCAGCTATGTGTTAGGTGATAGGTCGGCTGTTTTCTCAGTGACTCAGAGCAGGCTTATGGGACCTTAAGTTAATCTAATAAGTGGTGTTACTTTCCTCGTCACCATTGTCACTATTATGAACATCATAACTGCCAGTAGCTATGTTTCAAACACCATACCAAGGTCCTTCCTATACGCCACCCATTGATTCTCCCAGCACACCATAGCTAAGGGCTATCCTCATTCCCATTTTGAAGATGGGCAACAAGAGGCACAGAATTATCAAGTAACTTGTTGAAAGTCAGTCAACTACACAAGGTGAAGGGGTTAAGAAGCAGACATTGGCAGTTACAGAATAGTCCCAGGGATGTAAGATGAAGCACAGGGAACATAGTAAATGATGCCCTGATAACTCTGTGTGCAGCCGGGTGGGCACTGGAAATATCAGGGGGAACAGTTTGCAAAGTGTATGCTTGTCTAACCACTACGCTGCCTGTATACTTGGAACTAACGCAAAATGATATTGAGCGTAAACTGTAATGGAAAAATCAAAATTTAAAAATGTCAATCAGCTACATCGGAGTTAGATCTAGATTTTAAACCTAGGCACTCAGAGATTAGAGGCTATAGCCTTAACCTCTACTGGGTTATTTTAAAAATTTGTTATTGTTATTCTGTTACAGTTGTCCCAGTTTCCCCGCCTTTGCCCTCCTCTACCCAGCCCACCCCTGCCCCCACAGTCATTCCCCGCACCGTGGTCCATGTCCACGGGTCATTCATACATGTTCTTTGTCTAGTCTCTTCTCCCGTTTCCACCATTATCCTCTTCCTGCCTCCCCTCCGGCCGCTGTCAGTCGGGGCTGATTATGAAAGCAGAGGGGTGCTCCCCACACCACTTGGATTCGAAGGGATATGACCTGACCTACTTTACTATCACTTCTTGTACTGACTGGAGCGTTTAATTATGGCCCTTTTGCATCAAGCGCATATTAAATGAGACTGTGGGGCAGAGTGTCCCAGGTGCTATGACAGAGATCTTCTCTCCAGGTGCCTTGCTTCCTGCAGTGGACAATGTCTTAAAAGCCTGGTGTGAAGGAAGTTATAAGGAGAGAAATGTATTTTAAAGCAACCCTTCAAAACAACCTCTGATTCACTTGGTAAATGATTTCCATCATTTCAAAATAGAAGCATTACATGGAGCTCTTTAATTTTACATTTAATCTAGGATTTTTCTTGTGCTTGTTGGCTTTGGTTCATGTACACATGTAAGCGCCTTAAGCCCCTTAAAGAGACACTTCTGCAAAGCCCTGAGATACGTGAGTAATTCTCAACCACAGTGGTGCCTGCGTGTACTGCAGGCATTCCCTTTTGTAAAGGCAGATTTCCCCAAAGCAGGGAGACCCCGGCATGGCGTGGGCATTAGCGTTCACTGTGCCGAAGTGCAGAAGATGGCACAAACAGTGCTTTTATAAGACTTTCCAAGATATATGTCCCTCTTGGAGTTTATGAGAATCCTTGTCTCCACTCTTAGAATTTTCTTAATTCCCAAATGATTTCCTATCTACCATGGGTTGGTAGATTGCAACATTATTTTAGCCCAGGTTTGTGTCAGTTTTATGATGAAAAAAAATACGGATAACCAAAAATTTCAGCATTCAATTAGTCTTATCAATAGTGACGTGATCTACTTGGTTGGCCAGAAAACTCTGGTGTTCTTACATACCTCTTATACTACAACCTCTTTTATTATCTGTTCTCTCAGACACTTGTGGTCCAACATTTCACCTGTGTGTTCATGGTAATCGACTGCTTAGATCTGAGACCTAATGCCAGACGTGTTCCTCATGTCCCCAGTTCCTCACTGTGCCGGCGTCACCTCCGTCATCTGCCCTGTCTTCTTTATTTTTATGTGTGCAATAATATTTAGTCACTTTTAACCCTCTGAAACATTATACCAAGACATACTGTTCTCTAGAGAGTTGTAAGTACGCCGCGTTGTCACAGCACTGCGAGGACGCCACCTCTGTTTTCAAGGAGATTATACCGCCATAGAGGAGCCAACCTGCTGCACTGTGTCCTTGCCCTTTCCTACCACAGGCGACTCCTGCACTGGAGCAACCATTTTTACAGGAAATTGCTACTTTTTAAGAAAAATGACTTTATTAACTATGGCAAACAGTTAATGAAAACTCCCATGTTTAGAGCTATTACAGAACCTCAAAGCAAATACAGTCCTATAATTATCATTTAATAGCGTTTCTTTCTACAAGCTCCTAAAAGTAATTACATATTGAAGTAATCCAAAAGGAGTAATCACCTTCCACATCCTATTAACAGCCTACTGAGTTACCAAATTCCTCGGCCGGGGCTGTTTTCCATAGAAAACATGAGATCACGGTTTCTAGCGTGCTGAGTAAAAGCATCAGGTTTCTCTCTCTGTGTCTACTTCCATCATACCATGTAAATAATCAAGATTGTGTTTGCCTAAATTCGGCATAAGCATGGGGCATCTTTATTTTCTTATTTTATTGAATGTAGTGGGGTGTCATTGGTAAATGAAATTATACAGGTTTCAGGTGTACAGTTCTGTAACACATCATCTGTGTATCGTATTGTGTGGTCACCACCCCAAGCCAAGTCTCCTTCCATCACCATTTACCCTCCCTTTACCCTCTTCTACCTCCCCCCATCCTTTCCCTCTGGTAACCATCCTACTGTTTATGAGGTTTTTTTCCTCCCTTAATCCCTTCACCATGCCTCCCAACTCCCCTCCGCCCGGGCAGCCATCAGTCTGTGTTGTGTATCTAGAAGTCTGTTTTTATGTTGCTGGGTAGTTTATTTTGTCCGTTAGATAACACATGTAAGTGAAATCCTATGGTACTCGTCTTTCTTTAGAGATGTAAGGGGGGAAGCCATCTTCATACACGCAAATCTTTTAGTTCATTTTATCTCACTCCGTTCCAGGACCCGAGCTTCAAAGACGGGCCTGCAGCAGCAGGAAAGGAGAGCACTAGATGGCTTTCCCCCATGTAAGCCCATCTTGGGCTATTAATACTGAGAAGGGGGGTTCTGGGCAGATGAAGAGCTGATCCACCCAGGTTTTGAGATGCATTTACTTTGAAAATATCAGACTTAATGGGATCTCTAAACACACAAGAAACATGTGTTGGAAAAGAAAAGAGCCAAGATAAAGAAATGCTGAGGCTAGCCACTCTCATCTAGCTGGTTCTTCATTAATTTCTATAACCTTCTTATGGCCATTGTTCCACTTAGTTTCTCAAACAGCCCTACCAGGTGGGTGTGTGGAATATTTTCACCCCCACTTTCTAGATGAGGAAGGAATGCAAGGCATCCGAGCTCAGAGACTTGCTCAAGGTCATACTGCCAGTAAGTGAGAACAACAAAAAAGTTTGAGTATTTGGAGGGTTCTGTCTAGTGTGTATAACACACTGTATCATAAATATAAAGCTCATGTCTTTTCTAGTTGATTCTTTTTGCAAAATCTTTGTTTATCCTGTAGTCAAATAACAGTCTTCAGAAGAGGAAAAATCTGAAATTCAATTCAATTCATCAACCGAGGTTTCTAGGGAAAGTGTGATGAGAACTGGACAAACTCTACTTTGAGTTCAATTTTAATCACAGCCATCATAATTGTGGTAAAATATATTTGCAAAGAATTTTATAATTTTCTTCTACTGCATAATTAATACATATTCTTTGAAGGAAAAAAATAGACAATACAAACAAGTGGAAGTAAAATTTAAAATAATAAAATAACTTTATGATAATAGAGTGTCCAGGAATAATCATTGCTATTTTGTATACTCTTCCAGATTCATTCATGGCACATATTTTGATCTTAAAAAGGCAGTCATAAAGAACAGGTCCAGTTTTTCTCATTGACTTTTCTCAGCATTTTCTTCTAAATGCCTTCCTAATTTCTGCCTTAAGAATGTCTGATACCAGATGACTACTGTTGCCTAAGTTCATTTCACACGCCTTTGCCAAATACCTAGTTATTATTTTAGGCTAAATTCTTAGAGTGGAATCACTGGATCCAAAGCTTTTGATAATTAATTGACAAACTGCCATTAGAAATATTTATAAGACCAGAAGTATTTATAATGGTCACTGACAAATTGATAGGTAAAATATAATCACATTTTAAAAAATCAGTTTCTTTCATTACTAGTAATGAAATTTCTTTCCTTAGGAGCTTTAAATACAGCTTCTCAGCTGATTTTTCTGTGTTTTCTAGGGTGACGACTATATAAAAATTCAATGACCCATTTGCCTCATCCTTTTTAAATATTTGGTTATACTTTATCTAATTGGGTAAATTTATACTTTTAGAATATGTATTAAAACAACAGCAATGATAATGGGTATTCTTGCTTTACTTTTTCTAGAGTTTCACCATTTAAAATTAAGACTAATGTTGTGAAGTATATGTTTTTGTGTGTGTTTTAGAGAATTTCCTTTGCATTATTTTATTAAAACATGGATGTCCCATTTTTACTATAATTTTTGGATTCTAACAGTAAGACAGTGTGATTTTGCCTTTTGACCTAATGATTTGATAAGGTAATTAAATTGAAACATCTTAATATTGAGCCTGATATTTTAAATTTCCAAATCTCTTATTCCAAACAGTGATCCTTTGCTAAAGTAGAGAGGAAGGAGCAATGGTTAGAGATTAAATGCTTGTCTTCACTCTTTATCTCTAGAAGGGGATCAGTCTTAATATTAATACGTGGATATTTGACGCATAATTTATTCTAGTACGGTCTCATTTTTAAAATTGCCAGTTACTACATGACTTCTAATTCATGGACTGAGCTGCCATTATGAGGGGTAAAGGCACAGCTGGAACACGTTCCCAGAACCAAAGGCCTGCATGCTGCCTGATACTGAATAAATGTATTTCATCTACAGTTGAAGGCCCATCAGACCATGGAGGTACTTGGCTATTAGAACATCGTTTATTAATTTGAGCAGCAGAGGGCAATTTTCGGAGCTTGCAATAAGTTTCTATTCTAAATACTCTTAGGATTTCCAAGTCAACAAATTGAAAGTATAACTAACCCTTCGGACATCTTGAAACACCTTCCCTATTTTATTTGACCTTCTCTGCCCTTGAGGTTTCTTCCGTATTTAGTGCCAGTGCGAGTTTCATTATAAGCTTGGTATTTCCTAGTTCCTCTGTGGCAGTCTTTTCTTTCTGTCCTTCCATAATCATGGACAAATGAGCTGTTGTCATGTACTCGGTGCCCAGAAGTGTCCTAAGAGTGGGGCTTTTGCAGTGACTAAGACATAGTTCCTGATGTCAGGGAGTTCCCCAAAGCACACGGGGCTACGTTACAATAATTCTCTTGTGAAAACACAGCTGATTTTGATAATGACTGTTTATGACCATGCACAGAGGAGCTGTGACTCCCATGGTGGCCCCCATACAGGCCCGTCTGACTCCAGTCTTGCCACCACTGAAACCAGTCCTTACTAACAAACATAACCGAAGATGTCCCTCCTCTTAAAATTCTTCTCTGGCTCTCCATCTCCTATGGATTTAACTGACACGTCGTAGCGAGGAATTATATAGATCTCCCCCCACCCGCTGACCCTGTAAACTTTGCCTTTATCTCCTTTCTCTTGCTACCTTGAACCTTAAGCTCCAGAATCTTCACACCACCTCTACTCCCCCAAAGATGCCATGTTCTCACATGTCCATGCTCCTGCTTGGCCGGGCACGTGCCCTCCGCCTGTTCCTCCTCGTCCGGGTCTCACCAGAAATGACATCTCTTGGGTGAAGCCCGGTTAGGCATCCCTGGCCCCTGCCCACCTTAGACGCGTCCTCCTCCGCGCTGCACTAACCGGCCATACCTTCCTTGTCACTCTGCGTTGTGAGCAATTAGTTCCCTGTCTGTTCCCCACGAGAATGTGGGCTCTGTGGGGGTGTTACCTCACCGTTAAGAACAGCGGGTTGACCAAATGTGTGAATTAAAATAAAGAGTGGTTGGAAAAAACATGTAGTGTGCTTCAGAAATGTCAGGGATTAGTTATTTTTATGGGAAAAAAATGATTATGTTATGACATAAGCCTCAGGCTGAAAAAGACAGCCCACCTTTTGGCGCTGGAATATTCTGAAGGAGCCTTTGTCGCCTCACCCCCCTTCCACCCATGCATCATTTATTATCCCACAAAGTTATACTGGGTAGCTAGGGTTTGGGTCCAGGAAGAGATGACTGTCACATGGATTCACTTTGCAAGTATATTCTCTAAGGCGGGCCAGTTGCAGATAGATCTGATGAGCTCTGATATGTGATACATTCACAGTTTTGTTTGATCTGCTAAAAACACACACAGACACACACAAAACAAAGCATAACAAAAAAGAAAAGTTTGCAGGAAAGCAGATTTAGCTGTGTAAGGAAAATAGCCAAGACAGATTCACCCCTATTGGACCAACTGGCAAACATCATTTTTTTTCTTTCCCTTTTTCTTTTTCTTTTTGTCTAAACTAAGTACATTTATTTTTATGAGCAGCACCGAATAACATTAAAATCTGCTTCTGGTTTTTTACTTTTATAATTTAAAGATACTCAAACAGGTTTCTCTGGAACTATTTTTCGCTTTTAATTGCTTTTGGCAGATCAAAATGGCAGATGTCTTTTAATGCCCTGCCATTTTCACTGTGTAAATAATTATGTTCCTTTTCTGCCTGGAATTCATAGCTGCAGTTTGTCCAACACGGAGCACAGTTTATCTGGGAACCACCCCCCCCAACCAAACAAAGGATCAGACACGTTATTCGTTCAAGGTCTCCTCCCATCACTGACTTAACTAACTCCCGGTATTTCTCAACTCGCTTGAAAGACCCTAAATGTTTATATCCCACTGAATTCTTTATAGAGCTTTCAAATCAAGAAATAGTTAGGCAGTGTGTTTCTTTCTCCTTCCCTATCACCAAGGAGAAAATTATCCCAAACAAAAGTGGAGGGAGAGTTGACTCTAAGGGATGTAATAAATTATAACGATGAAAAATCTGTTAATGTCAACAAACAGTGCATGACACTTAAGATATCTCACACACAAACATGTAAGCAATTATTCCTACGGTGCAATTTATTGTATTTCACATGTTGCCCATCCCTAAGTATCAAAAGGTGTTAATTAAAAGGTCATGATCGCCCCTCCGCAGTAATGTGCAGATCCTTGATTTCGGGGGGAGACACTATAGCCCCCAGGGTCTCAGGGCAAACACTTTTCTTCGTGATAGATGGAAACTAGTCTCTTCTAGAGTTTCCCTCACTGCAGCATTTCCTTCACTGCAAAATATTGGGAAAATAGTAGATTTCTCTCTGGCTCTGGCATGTCAGTGTATTTTTGAGGGGGTGTGGGGTGCATGTGCTTCAGGAAATGCTGTGGGAAGAGGTGCTCAATGTAGGTCTCTCTGCCGTAAGGTTCTTAGGCTTCTAAGAGCAGCTTTTTATCAGGAAACTGAATCTACTGGGATCTTCCGATAGGCTATGATAGGGCCCAAATACTTATATAACCATATTGGGGAAATTTAATTTTTTAAAAAAGGCCCAATGTAATCAGCACACTGTAACATCAGGACATTAACGGTCAGATGTGTGCTAACAAAGATACAGTGAACCCTAAAGGTTTTCCATGTTATTGTGCCTTCCTCTCTGTTTTGCAATTTCCTTTCCTATAAAATAAGGGGAATTATAATTTCTACATACAGTTTCAAGAAGTCTTTGGGATAAGGTATGAAGAAGTAACAAGGAGTATGGTTTGCACACATTAGCAGCTCAATAAATGTTGCTTAGTTGCCTCTGACTCAAACGAAATAATAGAAAAGAATCATGAGATAAACAGATGAATATCTTTAGCAGGAACACAGCCCACAACATAGATGCTGTCACTGCTGGTTGGTCTGGGTTCAAAGTGGGAAGTGAGGAAGATGGAGACTGGAAGCTGGCTGCCAGCTAAGGAACCACCGAAAGCTGACTGTGGCAAAGCGAGACCGATGCTGAGACGTAGCGGGAGGCCTGTCATTTGGCTGTTCGTTCTGTACACACAGGACACTGCCAAATGCACTACCCTGAGCAAGACGAGTTCCCTGCCCTCAAGGAGATGACTGTGTTGTGAAGATGACAGACATTCAGACAATGGCCGTAGGCTGAAGTGTGCGGTTGTATGTGGTTGTGCGCAGGGAGTGCAGGTGGATAGGGAGTTCCTGTGTTGTTCAGCCAGACCAGAAAATAAAGATACCTACCCAAGCCATTATGTTCACCTTTAACCATTAGTAATATCAAATATAAATAATACAAACTTTAAAAAGATTATTTGAAATTTGTTATTTCAGTCCCTCAGATTGAAGGTGGCAAATATTGGCATCGAAAATCAAAACTGATTTTTCAAACATCACAATGCTGAGTATAAAAAAATCTAAATAATTAAACTTTCCGACAATGTCTAATGTCATTGTTTAGCATGTATACTTTTGACATTATGAAAGTCTAAAACTCTACTAAGACTTTCGGGACAGACACACGGTATATATTTTGACGTTTGTGCTTATATATTTTTTTCCATTATTCTGATAGTGCTGTTGCCACATTTCTGGGGCAAGCAGAGCGGGCCCGGAGGAAAGTAATCAAATACGGCTTATTCCGCCGGTGGCGGCATAACTAACTGTCCTCAAGGGCGCGGGGGCGTTTTATGCGGTAGGTACCTCTACTTTCTCGAGGTCTGAGCAGCGAGGGTCGACTCGGCAGATTTGGTGAGAAGCGAACAAGATAAGAGCAAGGCTTGGCCTAGATTCTTTAGCTCTCTCACCGTTTCAAACAAGGGCCCCGGCCGGACGCACCCAGAGCCTTCCCTCGCAGGCGCAAGTGCCTGATCGGGAGCAGCGATGGGGAAGCTCCGGCCTCTGCAGAGACGGACAGAGGAGAAGAGGAGTGGAGGAAGCACATTTTAAGAGCTTCGGGGGAGCCTTCCGCCCCGGGTGAAGCTTTCTCCTGACATCAGGGTAAGAGCAGAGTGTACTAATTCTCCGTAGCCGTGTTTCCTCTTTTCAAGTCATTCCCACGCACGGGCTGGGCCCATATACCATATATCGCCCATTTTGCTCTGCTTCCCGCCACCACCTTCCCTGTTTTGCTAATACAAGTGTGGCACCGCATTGAGGACTATTCCCCCATTGTAAATTTTCTTTTAATTAATTAATTATGTTTTAAATGCGTTGAATAAATGATGACTTTTTATAACCAACAACATTAACAAACAATGAAGATATTGTCTTAAAAACCTTTGTGGATTATGGAAACCAACTTGGCAATTAATATCAAGCGTCACATCCTAGGAACCATTAATTATAGTGAAAGGTCATATTCAATGAACCGGTAATCATAAAACAATTATGTTAGAAAAGGGTCTAAAATTTGAAACCATTCAGTAAACAAAGAAATTATGTCAACACTATATATGAGTTGAAAACCCTTGCAAGCAATGTAAGGACCCAAGAGTAGAATGTTACATTATAGAGAAATGGATGATTTCTTTTTTGGCGGGGTGGGGGCGGAGTTTAACAACATTGAGAAATTCTGAAGAAAGGTAGAGGAGAAAAACCATGACACTCATGTCCTGATTTTCTTTCTTTTTTCTTTTTTTTTTTGAACTTAACATTATATCACAAAAATGGCCCAGGTTACTCAAACATAATTTCCCTTTTTAAGTCAGTCATGCGCGTCCCTCCATTGGACCCCATCATCATCATAAACCTTATATTTTATCCCCAAACTGGTGCCACGGAGACTGTCGTCATCAGGAACCTTTACGTTTTGCCAGTGTAATGACAAAGTGCACAGGGGAAAACAGCACGCATTAGGGGTCCAGGTTGTAGGCATAAAATTTTGAATCTTGAATTTATTTTCCATTACTAGAACACTATAATTTGTGCATGACATGTATTAGTAATTCACAGCCCCGTTGGCATGATTTTGCCTAAGTGGGGGGAAACTTGGAAGTGGTTACCTGCCTGTAGCCAAGGATGAGAACATTGGGTGTCAAGATGAAAAACTGAGGCGCTTGGAAAGCATTTTCTTACCTTGGGAAATGTGTCGTCCAGGACTGAGGGGCACGGGCTATTTCCTTACCTTTGGACGGCAAGCACATCTGTGGGGGCAGTGTGTCGCTTTCCCAGCTGTGATGACATTTCCAGGAATTCACTTCCCTCTCTTTGCCAATAAGCTTCTCGTCTTCATCTGTCTATTGCTCTAAAAGGATTGCAGAAAAGAATTGATATTTACTGCTCATCTCAAGAGTCGGGCACTGTGCTAAGTACCTTTATGAATATAATCAAATTTAACCCTAAAATTATTACTTTCTTAGATGAGAATATAGAAACCTGAGGCACTTACTTAATACACCTAAAGTAAAGCAGTTAATTTGTAGATGATTCAAGAGTCAAACCCAGGTCTATCTGATCCTAAATACTAAGAGATTTGCTCTCTGGAAGCATTATAAAGGAGAAGGAACTAAGACATCTCTTGATGGAAATGTACAACTTGATACATTTGGTTTTTTTCTGCCTCATCTTATTTACCATGGAGCCAATCTGACACGTCCCTAAAAAACATGTCATCATGGAACCTCTTTTTTCCCTTGGGTCACCCATACACCATAGGAATGTATATGTCCCAAGTGAGGGGACCCTCCTCAATAAAGAGAGAGAATGACTGGCTGACTAAAATAATTTAGATGAAAGGGACCCTGTAGTCAAACTGAAAATGCGAAGCTGACTTCCAGAATAGGGGGTCTTGTTATTATTGTTAGTTTGTTTCTTTTTCCATTTGTTTTTTCTAGATTTGGCTAGATTTGGTTTTCATGACGAGCCTGTGCACGGCAACTGTTTTGGTTAGTGAAAGAGCAGTGGTCAGAGTGGACCACAAGAAAGACTATCAGAGGCCACAGCCCTAAATCCTCTGAAATGTCCCTCCTGAAAGAAAACTCTCCTCCCACAGGTGCTGGGGCCATTTGGTCCCAGAGGAAAATTATTTTACCCATGCAAGCAACTGGAGCACCTAGGCGCCAAGCCGTCCTGGTTCAACACATCTCCCATCCCACATTCACACTTCACCAATTCCCCAGCCTCAGAGGCTCTCAAGGCTGGGTATTAATTTTTCTGGTAGGATTCCTGAGCCCTCTGGAAGCACAGCACAGAGGACAGCCACTGGCTTTTATTACTTTATTTGGTTCTGATGATAATCCCATGAGGCGTGCTTGATATCAACCAGGGTCCTCATTAAAAAAAAAGAAATGAACAAGGGAGGCTCTAGATGGGACAAATGACTCATTCTAAAGCATATAATTAGTGTATGCCCAAGAAGAGACCCTCAGTCCATTTATTTCCCATCTCTTGAGCTAATCTTAATATCCGTATGTAAGACATATTTGCCTAGATGAGATTAAAAGAGTTCTTGAGCAGTTACTGCTCCACCACTTAGAGATTATAAATGCTCCAGTCAGCTGGGCACTTTAATGAGCTTTCATGTAAGAGTTGCAGTGTTTCTGAGAGGACACAGCTACTCAGAATATGAAACACCATGAATGCCCATGCCCGAGTCCTGCTCCGATCCACGTTTTCCATTGGTGCTCGATTCTCATTTACTTTCCCGTGGAAGCGAGCCTGCTGTGATCTGAAGTGCGGTCTTGCATGCACGGCACACCGAAGAACGGATTTTAAATTATGGCTTCTACATTCCGTTCACATTCCCTCCAAACCAACACCGCGGGTAATAGGGTGGGACCCATAGATGACTGGGGATGTCATCTACATCAGAGATGGGTATTTAACCGAGCAATTTTACTAGTTCGCTTTCCTTCTTAAACTTTTATTTTTCATTTTTATTCATGATGTTGTCAGCGACACTGCAGATCATTAAAACGGGTGTAGATATTGTAACTTCTAATGTGTGGAAGCCTTACTGAAAACCAAACGATTTATGAGAAGGAAAAAAATAACATATTTTGAAATAACTTATTATAGATACGTAGATTATTTTCTACTTGTTAAGCACAGAAGAGTGGCGTAGCCTAGAAATGGTAAAGAATAGTCAGGGAACTGAGTTTATAGTTACCGTTTTACGTGACCTTTTTATTTTGATCTTTTCATGACTTTCCCTAGTATGCATAATTTTTCTCCAGTGATGAGAGCAATAGATGTCAATCACAGAAAATTCCGAAACTACAGAAACAAGGGCTGGCCCTCCCGCCTCGTTTTGATTGAGACGTGGCCGCGAAGTCCGAGCGCCTGTCGGCGGGAGGCTTGCGAAAGCCAGGGCGCACACGCCTTGCCTTCGGCACTACTCGGAACCTCTGCTCAGGCCCAAAGGGGACCGAATCTGACTCTTCTATATGTATTTCCCCTCCCAGAGAACACATTACAATTCCTTTCATCTGCAATATACCAATATAATTTTGAGAGATTCCGAGATTTTTTTTTTCCTATTCATGGCAAGATCCCAAGAGCTTGCTAGCTCTGGGGCCATTGTGTTGGTGATAATATTCAGAGTCCTTTCAATTACTGATTCTGCACTCACAACGGAGGCTGGCTACGCCGAGGATCTGGGGGTGGTGGTGGTGGTGTGTGTGTGTGTGTGTGTGTGTGTGTGTAATTTGATGGAGCACATTCAAAACTTCAACTGTTTTATAACAACCAATGTTTTCCCCCAGAGTGCACAGCCTGGGAAAAATAGTTCTGGTGTGTGGAGATATGCAGAAAACATGACGAGGGAGCATCTGGGGGCACAGGTTACAAAAGACTGAGAAATGCACGAAAGCCAACATCTGGAATTTTGGTTAAGCCTTTCCCAGGACACAGTTACGTCATTTGTTCGGCAAATACTGATGGACCGTCTGGTGTGTGTCCGGCACCGGAGAGCCTGAGACAAATCAGATAAGATCCCCTATTCTCTCAGAAGTTCACAGTCTAGGAGACATCAAATAAGGACAGAATAGCAGGATATCAATTTCTACAGGAATATAGAGTGTTATGTGGGTCATAAAGGAGGTGACGGGAGAGGTCTAGAGGAGCCTCCCCGAAGAGGTGACTTTTGGATTCAATTTGGCGGCTTGAGGCATTCACCTGCCATGATGGAAGAAGGGCTGTTGGGGGCGTTAGAACAGTGACTACAAAGGCAGGGCCTATAAAAGGGTGCTGTGCTTGGGGACAGAAATGACTGCACGTCAGGCTAATCTGGGTCGCGTGGGAAGGGGCTGGGCGTGGGGCAGCAGTGAAAACTCGGAATCATTTCCAGCAGGAGGGGGGATGTGTTCCACCGGGTGCCTGATGGCGCTTGCATTTCAAAGAAACTATCAACCTGCTGCTGGGTTTTATAAATATTTCCTCGTAAAGAAGGTATTTTCCTTTAGGACTGATGACTGGATTCATAGTTTGGGCAAAGTTGGAGGGTGGACAGGAAATCTCATGAAAAAAAAAACAACTAGCAAACAAACAAAAACTGGCCAAAGGCTTGTCATGCAGTAGGGAAAGAAGGGTTTTTTTTTGTTCTTTTTCACACTTACTTATGTGCTTATTTACATCCTGCACTAACATAGAGTATGTGATTGAAGCCCACGTTTGCTTGTATTTGGTGAAAAGACAGCACCCAGATAGAAAACGGCGCTGTTACCTTGCCAATGAAGGCATTCTGTAGCCGACAGATAAAAAAGAGCCAGTTTCTGAGTTTTGTTCCCAAATGCAGAGAGGCGATTCCGTGATTCTATCACACCCGACGACTGCAGCTTCTAGAGACTCCTGGACTGAAGAACAAGTTGGGGAGACCCTGTTTGCTAACCCTGGTGGTGACAAGAGCAGCTCGGATCTGCCAGGCCCATGCAAACATGTCCAGGCTGTGACTCGAACGGTCCCGTTCTGAGAGCACGCCCTGTCTCCCCTCTGCCCACAGATAACACCGCAGGGGTGTATGCCCGGCGCGGGGGCTTCAGTCGGCAGAAGCAGGACTTGTACCTCCTGCCCATTGTGATCAGCGATGGTGGCATCCCACCCATGAGCAGCACCAACACCCTCACCATCAAGGTGTGTGGGTGCGACGTGAACGGGGCACTGCTGTCCTGCAACGCCGAGGCCTACATCCTGAACGCCGGCCTGAGCACGGGGGCGCTGATTGCCATCCTGGCCTGCATCGTCATTCTCCTGGGTAAGGGACCCTCCCTGGTCACCTGCAGCAAGGGCCCTCCTAGGTGCCTATCCTCGAGACTCAGGTATTTCTCGAGGTCCTGCTGTTACCAGAGCTATGCTATGTGCTGTGCATAAAAGGTGAAACACAGAGGAACCTCCTGCTCTCCTGCATTTTATGGAATGGGGGTGACGTGGGGGCAGGTCACATAAGGAGCAGTGAGAGCACGGTCACGGAAAGGCTGATATAAGGTTGCCAGGCATCACAGGACTGCATGACAGAAGCCACCTGGGGCAGCTGCGGGAGGCACCAGAGACAGTTCTGCAGAAGAGGCTAGTCTAGGTAGAGACCTAGCACATGAGCAACAGTTTGCCTTACGAGAGGAAGGAGAAGGGTCAGAGGCAGAAGGAATAACTATGAGGCAAAAGGCAGTGTGTGAAGGACTCCAGGAACTGGACAAAGGTCTCCTGGCTAAAGTCAGATCATCGCGACTTCTCTAATTGTCATATGTAATATCTGGTGCACACCTCAGCTTCTGCCCCCCACCCCGAGGAGCTCCTTCGGCGCTTGCAGACTGAGATAGGTGCCCCTCTCCTGCACTTTCCCACCCCCACCCCCGCCGTGCTTTACTCTGTAATAACAAGAATGTACTGAGGCTAATAACATCTACCATTGTTGGGCCTCAGGGAGATGAGATCAGTTTTCCCGGCTTCTCAGAACTTGTGACAAATATCAAGATTCGAATCTAAGTATGTCTCACCCCAGCGTTATCTTTTTCCCACAACACTTAGTTCTCTCCTGAATGAATCAGTGGGGTTCAGCTGTATAGGGAGGAGGCAGTGAATCCATGGTTCCTGACTATTGTCTGGGTAACCAGGCCCTGGTTTGGCCCTGGGGGATGAAGAACAGACGTATACGAGATCTCAGTGCTTGTTAAGTTCATCCTCTATTGAGGAACATATATCTGAACAGATAAACTACAGAGGCACGTGGTGAGCATCAGGACAGGGATGTGAACCAAACATGTTGGGGGCGCAAGAATAGATAAAGTGCCTGACATTGACGGTGAAGGTAAGAGACCTCTTCCTAGAGGTGTGACATACTGGTCAGGTTCTGAGTTTCCCAGCTGGCATAACAAGGCTCGGACGGGTGGATGTCACAAGCAGAGGGAACAGAATACGACAGAGCTCTGAGAAATTGACAGTCTAGCTGGGGAGCCAGGTGTGTAAACCAGGTGATAAGGATTCTGACGATGGTAAGAACCAGGTTAGGTTGGTACACGGAGCAGGTGCCAATAGCTTTGCCTGGTGTGAGGATGGGATGCCAGGAAAGGTTTCCATGGTGAAGGATGAGATAGAGTCAGCCAAGCAAGGAGAGTGAGAGGGGGTGGTCTGGGCGAGCGTGCTGTCAAGAACAAGGCCCAGAGGAAGGACCCTGCTTGGTGAGCAGTGGGTGCCAGGTCCAGTCCAGGCAGGTGCTGGCACTCATCCCTGCATCTCAGAGAGATAGCAGCCCAGAGGGGCTCTCAGACCACTTGCTAAATTCAGCCACCAATGTTTTATCCGGTGTTGCTGAGCATGTGGGGAGTCTTCTAACAGAAAATTGTAGAAGCCCCTTGTGAGGAGGCGATAGATAAAGAAGTAAGACTTGTCTGAACTTTCCTTGTAAGTAGCCCTGCTCACTCATCCCAGATGGCCTGAGCTTAGCGTGGGATCCCTACCAGGAGACGGGAGGAGACAGAGCTGCTTCATCTGGAGTCCCAGCCAACGCTATTTTCCTGTATTCGAATAGATAAGAGAAGATTGGTCCCTTGGAGTCTTTATAAACTTTCCCTCTTCTCTACAGGGGTTCAAAGAGGACCCAGGCATGCTCATGGTGACATTTCTTATGAAAATAGAGTAGGTCAAGGCTGGCTGCACCCCCAGAGCTCTGGGCAGGAGCTGGGCGTCCCCTCCCACAGAAAGGTAGCGCCTGAGGTCACCTGTGGTTGGACAGGCAGGTGTCTTCCTCTGTGCAAAGAAACTGGCGTCAACCATTTTTAAGAGGCCGCAGACCACATATTTAGAATCTTCCTAATTCTCAGCAAGATGACTTCCAAATGGTGTCAGCTTCATTTGTGAAAAGCTCAAAGTAGCCCCAGGTTGCCAGTTTGTTTGGATGCAATATTGTCCTGGCGGCGTTCTGCAGAGGAAGAGGCAGGCGGAGGGCCATTCTGCGCCCCTGTGGGGGTTCCGGGCAGAGCTCTCATCCCCTAGACCCGCTCCAGTTCCTGCGCACACTCTGCCTGATGGAAGCTGGGTTCCCCTGGGCTTAACCTATCCTCACTTTCTTTTTCTTTCCTTGTAGTCATCGTAGTCTTGTTTGTGACCCTGAGGAGGCAAAAGAAAGAGCCACTCATCGTCTTTGAAGAAGAAGATGTCCGTGAGAACATCATTACCTATGACGACGAAGGGGGTGGGGAGGAAGACACAGAAGCCTTTGACATTGCCACCCTCCAGAATCCCGATGGCATCAATGGATTTATCCCTCGCAAAGACATAAAACCTGAGTATCAGTACATGCCTAGGCCTGGGCTCCGGCCAGCGCCCAACAGTGTGGATGTTGATGACTTCATCAACACGAGAATACAAGAGGCAGATAATGACCCAACTGCCCCTCCTTATGACTCCATCCAAATCTATGGCTATGAAGGCAGGGGCTCGGTGGCCGGGTCCCTGAGCTCCTTGGAGTCTGCCACCACAGACTCAGACTTGGACTATGACTACCTACAGAACTGGGGACCTCGTTTTAAGAAACTGGCAGACTTGTACGGTTCCAAAGACACTTTTGATGACGACTCTTAACAATAACGATACAAATTTGGCCTTAAGAACTGTGTCTGGCGTTCTGAAGAATCTAGAAGATATGTAAACAGGTATTTTTTTAAATCAAGGAAAGGCTCATTTCAAACAAGCAAAGTTTTACAGAGAGGATTCCATTTACTGAAACTGCAAGGACATCAAAGTGGTAAATACTGTGAAGCACCTTTTCTCACAAAAAGGCAACTATTGAAGTTGTTTATCAGCGTCGCTGAAGGAGAAGCCACGTGGCATACAACATATTTAAGTGAAGGGAAAGTCTGTCGGTGAACTTACACTGAAGGGAAGTCGTTTATGTGCTACAAACATCTAAGTCCTTCTTTCTTCTTTTTTTTAATTTGTCAAAGAAGCTTCCACAAAATTAGAAAGGACAACAGTTCTGAGCTGTAATTTCGCCTTAAACTATGGACACTCTATATGTAGTGCATTTTTAAACTTGAAATATATAATATTCAGCCAGCTTAAACCCATACGATGTATGTACAATACAATGTACAATTATGTCTCTTGAGCATCTTGTTACTGCTGATTCTTGTAAATCTTTTTGCTTCTACTTTCATCTTAAACTAATACGTGCCAGATATAACTGTCTTGTTTCAGTGAGAGGCGCCCTATTTCTATGTCATTTTTAATGTATCTATTTGTACAATTTTAAAGTTCTTATTTTAGTATACATACAAATATCAGTATTCTGACATGTAAGAAATGTTACGGCATCACACTTATATTTTATGAACATTGTACTGTTGCTTTAATATGAGCTTCAATATAAGAAGCAACCTTTGAAATAAAAAAAGATTCTTTTTTAATTCTGGGCTTGGTTCTTAACATTGGAAAATTAAGTATTTCTAATGACCCCTTTATATTTCTAATTCAAGATACTGTGGTCTTTTAATAACCCTATTTATGAACTGTTATAGTCTGCTGCTTTTATTGTTTATTTAAAATCAAGTATGTTTTGCAAACGTGTTTTCAGATAAGACTCTGTAACATTGTGTAAAGCTCTTTTGTACATTCTCGTTGTTGGCTTCCCGGCTTCCCTCCGCACACATCTTCTGAAAAAGTAGGTGCCGGACATCTATCTAGCTCAGTCTACGATTTCGCAATACTTGTTATATAATGTGCATTTATCTTGTGTATCAGTAATTCGATGGTTATGAGAGATGAATCCACGAGGGAATGAAATCATCAGAACTCTAAAGTTCAAGACATAGATTTAATGCCCCATACCGAGCATTTGGGGGTTGGGGGTGTGAGGAGTCAAAAATATACATTTGCCATGGGTGGTTAAGAGACCTCCAATCTTCTTCTTCTTTTTCTTTTTTTTTCTTACTTTGATCTTGCTAGGCGATCATAATGACTCTTGACAGTTAAAACTACTTACTTTTTCTCCTAAATTTAACTTCTAAAATGAGGCAGAGTTTTAAATTTTGATTAAAAAAAAAAGAGTAATTCATTTCCACACCTTTGTTTTAAAATGCGCTTTGGGCCATAAGCTCAGAATGAGGGCAGGGACCATGGTGGACCCTGAGGGTCAATGCCATTTGATGCGTTTGATGTGTGAGTGTGCCTGCAGTCCCCTGCAGTCCCCGCCAGCTGCCTGGGGGTGGGGTCTTTTGTAAAGGATATTTCGCCTGCTCAGTTGGGTCAAAGGTCAAAATGTAGCAATACTCGGGGAAAGACCACACAAAGTCATGCTGCAAGTGCTTCCCCTCTTCCCCTAGACACAGGGCACATGCTTCCTCTTGGATGGCAGACAATTTTTAGACTGATGATTTTTTTCTTTATTGTGAAAATTTCTTTTCAGCATTTCTTGATATCTTGCTACATACTATTTTTATGACTGAGTCAAAATGCATACAAAGAAAAATGTTTCTATGAAAGTGCTCACTTCCATTTTACTTTGCATTTAAATCAAATTGTCTGAACACGGCAATGGGATAAATTCTGTGGACAATGTCACTTTGGAATCTTTCATTTCAGTGAAGGATTGCACATTCTCAATGCTTCCATAATTGCAGGTTTTGTTCATTTTTTATATAGTTTTTGTAATCCAAAGAATATTTTGCTAGATTTGCACAGCTCTCCAATTGAATTTGAAATGAAGAAATCACTCAAAAGGAGTATGAATAGCACTTAAACAAGTATACAGCTATAAGTAACCCTGTCACCACGGATGATCTTTTTTTATAAATGTATTTGGATTAGATTTGACAAATATGTTTTCACATTTTTGTGTTTAAAAAAAATTTTTTAAAAGGCTGTCTACTTTCAATAGCTAAAAATACTTGTTTTTCTTTTTATCTTCTCTTTTTTTATTTTAAGCCTCTATTGTTCACAGAACCCTCTTAGAAGCTTGGAAATAAAATGTCTTTTCTGACTAGTGGAGTCCTTTTTCATTTGGAACATACTGCCTTAAAAACAATCTTAGTTTAAATGGTCCTTCCTTATTTTGATACAAAGTAATCACTGCTTAATGACATCAATCCAGCCAGAAGAAGGAGCAGCGCTCTGTTCTTGTCCTTGAGTAGTGGAGATTTCTTAAATTCATCGCTGCGTTCTTTCATTCATCAAAGTCTTATTTCGCAGACCCTGTGCTAATTACTTAAGGATGCAGAATGAATCTTGCTGCCTTCCTTGACATCTCTCAATCTTCCCATACCTGTTCCAAAATATCTATCCTGTTGTCCTGTAATCACTTATTTACCTCTGTGTTTACCCGCCTGCACAGCCAATGTCACAGAGCATCCCCTCTTCTTCAGGACTGAGGGGACAAAAAGAACCAAAAGATGCAACAGGACATGGTGAGGCGTTGGCTGCGAATGGAGGGCAAGCCCGCTGCAGTAGTTCCTGGACAGATCGTGCATTTAGCTCTATTACATCCGTTGGGCCATGCCTACTGGGAATGGTGGGGACCCAGGAGAGCAGCCCACCCATGTCGCCCGGAGAAGCCCACTAGAAACGCACATTCGTGGTACCCAGAGAGTGTCACTCTGGTTGTCAGGTGGGGCCTGGTCAGGATCGTTTGAAGTTGCTCCTTGGTGGTTAGTTGTGTGGCATCTTTCACCTCTTCTTGAGAGCCTCTGTAGGACAACGGGGGATGAGTTGGGATCTCTGAGTAGAAGAGTGGCCAAGTCTACCCAGCGGGCAGTGTGGAGGACAGACTAGGAGCACAGGGGCCTAGAGACATGCGGGTGGGCAGGGCGGGGTGGGGCATTTAATGAAAGTCAAAATGCAACACAAGGAGGGATTAACATAATTCAGTAAATTGAGGATGAAAAGAGGCAAAGCTGATCTGTGTCTGCACCACCATCAGTCTGATCTAGACCTTTGTCATCTCTGACCTGGAAGCCCAAAGGAGCCTCGTAACCACTGCTGGCCGCTCGGCCCCTTCTCCCGGAGAAGCTGGAGGGACAGGAACACAAAACTCAGATCACGTGACTCCAGAGCTGAAACCCCACAGCCTTGCACAGATTCCAGCTCCCTTACTTTATTGCTGTTCGTGACCAGTGCCCCACAAACCTCTCCAACATCATCTTACTCTCATCTTCCCTCCGTGCCCTGTGCCATGCTGGCCATCTGTCGGGTACTCATATAGACAAAACGTGTCCCCTTTTCCTTCCAAAGTAGGTCGCCCTGTGTTGGCTTCTTCTGTATCAGTTACAACTCTTTAAACTTACTTTGCTTTTTGGCCCTTCCTATGTCGGTGGGTCTGACAGCCTCACCAGAACAGAAGGTTCAAGAGGCAGGAGTCAGCTTTCTCTCACCTGCAATACCTCACGCTCTTCCTCTCCCATCATGGGCCCGGCATAATGGTTCCCGCAAAGAAGGGTGGCAAGGAGGAGAGGGGCTGTTCTGCCATCAACGAGGAAATGACCAGAGAATAATACACCATCAACATCCACACAGGCACCCAGGGAGTGGGTTTCAAGAAGTGTGACTCCGGGCACTCAGAGAGATCTGGAAACTTGCTGTGAAGGAGATAGGAATCCAGATGTGGGCACCGACACTAGGCTCAACCCAGCCATCAGGGCCAAAGGAATCAGGAATGTCCCCTACCATACCCGGGTGCGGTTGCCCAGAAAATGCAATGAGGATGAAGATTTACCAAATGAGCGCCAAACATCAGTCACCTATGTACCTGTCACCACTTTGAAAAATCTACAATTAATGTGGATGAGAACTAACAGCTGATTGTTGAATAAAGGTATAAAGTGGCAAAAAAGAAAAAAAATAGCACAAGAGGCAGGGATCTTATTGTCTTCTTGTATGCCCTGTTCTTTACATGGTGCCTGAAATGTAACAGATGCACAGCCAACACTTCTTGAATGAGTGATGGCAGATTTATCAGGATTTGATGACTGATCAGAGAATGCCAGTGTGGTTTTTAAGCTTCCTTACCTGAGAAATTGAGTGGATTGCGATCTTGGTACCTGGGACTGTGAATTGGAGAGAAGCGGCTCTGGTGGAAGGAAGTTGAATTAAGCTTGGGTTGGACGAGTATATTGGGGGTGCTTGCATGCCCGCTAGTTGGAGCTGTCACGGAGCTCAGCAGAAACGGGGATCTGCCGCTCGCTCACTACAGAAGTAGGACGGGGCTGGTAGCGCAGAAGTCATCGGATGGCAGTTGAAGCCTCGGGAGCAACTGGGTTTCTACTTGGGTTTTGCTGCTCACCACCCACTTCAAAGGAGCATTTCAGTGGTGAAGTCAGTCCCTCTGGTGTTGAAGAGTAACACTGACTTTAGTTTTATTAATAAGGATTATTAGTAAGCATAAAACCTTATCCTTGTATGTGAAATGCATTGAAAAATAAGAAGGGAATATCAATTAATGCACTAATGCTTTTCTTCAATTAATGAGACTTCTTTGAGCTCTATTGCACAGGGGAGAATGTGCTAGATATAAAACACTGACCTCATTCCTCTGAGAAGACAAAGTGTGTATTACATTCCCTGTGTTACCCTGAAGGACACTGTAGACCAGCGAGCCTAAGCATCTCTCCAAAGCACCCACAGAACCCTACTTCCCCGACCATGGTCAAGGGCCTCACTCCTTAAACTTAAAGAGCCAACAGCAATGAGGATTCTTCACAGTCAGTGACTTAGCCAAGATGCTGGCAATAAGAACGTGGGATGGACGTCCCCCAGCCTCCGTGAGTCCACTTTAATACGCTGAGCAGCCATTCACCACAGAGCTGGATGGCAAGATCCAATCACACGTCCGTCCCAGTGCCTGCCCGCCTGCCGCGTCCGAGGCAATGCACAGGGCAGGACTGTGAGCTGTTTCTGCTGGGGTCTGCATCTTCCCACAACATGAATGTCGGAAATCAAATATAAAAGAAACTGATTAGGCATTTTATAGCTGTTTGTATTATGTTTCATGGAGAAAAAGGTGGATGTGTCATTTTTGTTATGGGATTTAAACTGTGTGTGTGTGTGTGTGTGTGTGTAATACGGTCAATGGTGGGAGCCTCTGTCAGGTGCCAAAGGCCAGGGAGTAAGAACTAATTTTTCATCTTGCAGGCTAAGTCATCTAATCATTTTTAATGATTAGAGGCTACCGTCTTCTTAAAAGGGCCCTCTTCATTCCAGGTGTCGTTATACATTTTAAACATGACTTCATAGTTCTCTGTCACTTTAATCAAGCGATTGTCATTACTTGGTCATCTCTCACAGGCTCAGAGACGAAACACTGGTCTAAGGTCTGTCCCGTGAGGAGTTCAGATCTTCAGCTCCAGAGTGAAAGGAATATACCCCGTGTTGGGGGTCGCATCCCATACACCCCTGTGTGTGGAGCTCGGCTCTGGGGCTTAGTTCTGTGGGACTTTGGACAGGTATCTTGATTGCTCTGAACTTCACTTTCCACAGACGTGCCATGCCAGTAATGACTCTTATGTTGCTGGTCGTGGTAAGGAATGAAGGAGCTCAAGCTTCTAGAGCCACTAACAGCTCCTAGGACAGGGCAACCACTTAAAATAAGGTCGTGATTGTCCTGTGAGTGTCCATATTCTTTTCCCAATCCCAGGTTGCAGAACAAACATCAAGGAAGAATTTTTCTGCCCCATGACTCCCTTTTCCTCTTCAAAATCAGTTCCCTGTCTCATTTCTCTCTCCTGAGCCTACAGTACAGCACATGGTAGTTTAGTTTCAGGGAACTGCTGACAACCAGTTTCCTACCACCAAAAAAACCTTTCTTTTGAAATAAAACTAATTATCTGATCAGTGAAGTCACTGACATGGACTATATATTGGTAAGGCAGCAGGTAACATAATTTTTAAATGTCTTACAGAAGAAAATATACTTACAAGATTATGAATTATATTAAACTAGATAAAAACTATGTATCGAACGGTATGTGAAATCTGGATAAGCTCGGTGGCCTCCTGAGGAGAAAGATTCATTTGACGTGAACTCTGAGAAGAGATTCATCCACTGAGGCGACTCCCTGTGGCGAACAACTGGGCTCTGCTTGTTTATGCCGCCCGAGCCCACCGCCTCAGGGAGACCCCGGTTTCATCTCTCTACCAACACAATGAGACCCGGCCCACCCAGTCAGAACTACACAGGTTCTATCCCCGTCTGCTTCTACTCTGGCCAACCAGGCTACACAATTTAGAGACCTCATTTACATAAAATGGACCTAACAGGGAGCCGGGACTGGAACTTTCACTATAAAAGGTGGCTCTCTTTTGTCCTGAAGGAACACGATTCAGGTTGCTACCTGAATCTGCGTCTCCCGGCCTGCAGCTCCGTGTGCTCCAAATAAATGCATTTTATTCTTTATTGCAGCCTTAAATTAATTTCGATTTCCACTTTGTCAAGAATTGCACATTGACTTTTCTAATATAAGGAATTTTATATTGGATATATTTTTGCTCATTTGTTGAAACAATAGTGCTCCTTTTATAAACATAATTCTTTGAAAATATTTAGATTTGAAGACAGACATAATTTCATTAGAACACTTTTTAAATAACATTTCTGATGAGTGTAATTTAACCACATTTTTACTTCATTTAGCATTCAGGAAATTGAAAATTATTTTATGCTATGATAATTTTCTTTCTTTTCATTTTTTTTTTTTTTCAGGCACTAACTGGGATGTGAAAGACACAGTAGTGCCTGGAAATACGATTTTCAAACTTCTTCCTCCCAGGGATCAGTAACGGGGTCCGAGCGGCTGTGCTGGCCTCACAGATGCGACCGGCCCCCCTGCGCAGCGCCCGCCTCTTCCTTTTTTCACTGCGTATTCCCAACCCCAAATCCTAGCAGAGGAAATATTAGGGGCTGGAAATAGAGGGATGGACAGATACAAAATAAATGAATTCTTCCTTTCGTGTTCTATGTGTACAGCACTCCGAACGACCAGAAGTGCATGGGAATGCCTCTGGCTATCTTTCCCCACTCCCGGCCCCAGGTTGTGACAGCACCTCTACAGTGCTTTGGGTTTAGACTTGATGGAACTGGGTATTCCTCCCTGGATGTCCCCCTAACACACACTCAGATCAAACTTGGCCCCGATGCACTAAGCACACTGAAATGCCATCAGATGATCTGACTGGCTAGCTCTGAAAAGTTTGCTTAATTTCTGTGAGTGTCCTTTCCTTATCTGTGCAGTGGCGCGGGTAATCTCGTCTGGCACACCTCCAGGAGTTCCAGAAAAGATTGATCTAGAATAGGAAAACAACTAAATCTATAAGTTTCCGCACAAATGCATTCATTTTTGGTTGTTTTTGTTGTTTTATTGTTGTTTTTGCTGTTCCCTGGACTTTCTCCTACTGTAAACTGGATCTTTCTAGCATCTGCAAATAATTCCAAAGAGAACCTCAGATCCAAAGCAAATTTAAGGAACATCCTGGCTTCCTTCACGTCTTGGAAGGCTTTGCTCCAGGAGCTCCCAGGCGGGCTTTCAAGTGCCTCTCGGGGCGGACCCTGCGGCCTGCTGTGTAAGGACGGCAGCCCCTGCGGTCCTCACAGCCTAGACTCTCGACTCGCTGCACTCTCATCGCCAGCACAGAAACTTCTAGGCCTAGGCTAGGAGGAATGTTGATCCAGGAGACTATCGTTTTCCAAGTGTGGAAAGTGTATTTCTGCATCTCGCCAGTTGGAAGAAATGATTTTAAGTGACACTGGATAATAAATACATTTTCAAGGGCAAAATGTTGTCCCTTTTCAATTACTAACCAGATAATCTGCACCCAATTCTTCCTTTGTCTGGAACCCACTTCCCCCTACGGTGACTCCTGGCCCCCTGATCGCCATATTGCTCTCTGCCATTCCTCGCAGAGTGACAAAGACTGTCTCCCTTGACCAAACTTTAATCAGGCTCCTCTGAGCCCTCTCTTCCAGTAGGTTCCAGCTCGGTCTTCCCTCTCTGTCTGTGTAGCAGCCAGTTTGAGCAAGACTGGTGCCGCATGACTTCTCTGAAAATTCCCCACCCTTGGCATCTCCCCACCCTCATACCTTAATCACCCTGGCCCGCCTTCTGCAAGAAGTCTGGCAAGATGGCATAGCAAGAATGCCCTGACCACTGACATTTCCTCTTAGTAACTGTGCATCCTCTGACCCCCACCTGCTCCTTGGCTGTAAATCCCCACTTGTCCTTGTTGGAGTTGGAGTTGAGTCCCATCTCTCTCCTGCCAGAAAACCCCAACAGGAACTCCACAGGAATAAAGCCTGCCTTACCCACCATCTTTAGCAAGTGCTACGAATAACGTTTTCTTTAACAAGAGTACATATCACGTTCTGATTTTTTTTTTCTCTTTTCAATACTGGCTGTGTTTCTTTTCAGCAAATCTATTTACTCCCTAGAATGTAAGCCATGTGGGGCACAAAGCCTTCCTCTTTTTCACTATGTATCCCAGAGCCTGGTATTCAGAGGTGTCCAAACTTTTGGCGTCTCTGGGCCACTCTGGAAGAAGAAGAGTTGTCTTTGGTCACACACTGAATACACGAACACTAATAAAAACTGATGAGTGGGAAAGAAAGGTTTTAAGTAAATTACCAATTTTATATTGGGTCGCACTCATAGCCATCCTCGGCCGCAGGTGGCCTGTGGGCCGTGGGCTGGACACCCCGGCTAGGTAGCCACTGAATAAATTTTGGACAATTAGGGTGTCAGTAGAGTTGTGTGGCTCTTCCTGATCAGCTGAGGCCTAACTCAGGATTGTCCATCTGGCCAGAGTGTAAACTCTTATTTTGGAAAAGGAAACACGGCCTCAAAATTAAAGTCTTCAGCAGCAAATGTCTAGTCAGACTTTAATAAAATGGTTTCTTTCCCATGTATTTATCTGCACAGTGTCCTTCAGTATCACGGAGAGTTTTCCACTTGCAGCAATAACATAATGATTCCTTTTAAAACTGCAATATTGTAATTTATAATAAGAAATAAATATTTAGTCTTCTTCCCCTTTCCAGCAGAGTTCCGAAAACTCTTGGAATTCCCCAAGTGATGAGAGGGATGAAGGTGTCTTGCTATGTTGATACGATGACTGCGGACTGTAGGGGCCGCATCTGAAGATGGGGCTGGCTGCTGACCTATGGGGGCGGGGCTGGAGGTTGAACCCGTCACCAGCAGCCAACGATTTAATCAATCACACTTATGTAATGGAGCCTCCAAGAAAATGCAAAAAGGTGGGGTGCTCTAGCTTCTGGGTTGGTGGACATGTCCAGATTTGGGGAGAGTGAGAGGCTCCTGTGGGCAGAGCATGGAATCCCCGTGCTCTTCCCCCTACCTTTCTTCCTGACGCATCTCCTCTGTCTGTTCCGCAGTTACATCCTTTTATAATAAACCGGTAGTGAGTAAATAAGATGTTTCTGAGTTCTGTGAGCTGCGCTGGCATAGGAATCACACACCCTAGAAGGGGGCATGGAAACCTGTGATCTGCTCTTCCCAGCGAGTCAGAAGCACAGGTGGGAACCTGGGTTTGTGGCTGGCATCTGGAGGGCGGGGGGTAGTTTTGTAGAACTGAGCCTTTAACCTGTGGAATATGATGTCATCTATGGGTTAGAATCCTGTCAGAATTGAGCAGGACACCCAGCTGCTGTCTCGGAATTGTCTGTTGGTGGGGAAATCCCTACCCCTCCCCACATTGGAACTGGGTGTAAAAACCTTTAAAAATACACCTATTTAGGTTTTTTAAAAGGATCTATTTAAAGATGAATATGTATTATATAAATGGTACATCCGTCAATCAAATACATTGATTCGGCCGAGGGTGAGAGTGAGGGAGAGGGCGTGGATGCTGAATTACGCGGTACCCTGGGGGTTTGGGCAGCATTGGTGGTGTCCAAGCAGCCCAGTCATGGGTGAAAGAACGAAGGTCCCACAAGACACATTAACTTGTTTCAAGTACCAGGGGACCACAAAGAGGATCTAGAAAGAAAATACAAATCCCCTACTTGTGATCTAACTCTCATTCATAGGAAACTTGAACTCCAGAGAGTTCAAGGACAGCCAATGGGTCAGTTCTTGCTTTAACAGGTGTTATTTTTCCCCCCAGCCCTGATACAGGAATGTCTTTCCCCTCACATACACCATTGCTCTATTTAAATGTCACCTCCTCAGAAAGACCTCTGTTGACCGTGTTATATAAAATGACACAGCCTCTCACTGAGTCTCCTTCTATTCCCTTATCTCATTTTTTTCTTTTACTGCCCCTTCCACTACTGACATTACAATTGATACTATGTATTTATTTTTTGTTTATGCCCCCTTGTGGACAAAAAAGGGGCCACATACTAAACCTGACAAGCTCAGGGGAGGCCTATGTGAGGGCCTTACAGGATTTGTAATGTTTCTTATGTCAACACCGTGTCCCACTTTAATGAAAATTCCAAGAGGACAGTGGTTTTGCTTTGTTCATTTCTGTACAACCAGAATCTAGAACAGTGCCTGGCAGACGGGGTTCAATAAATAATTGTTGAATGAATAAAAGAATGAATAATTATTAGCATTATCAACACTAGGTACTGTGGTCTAGCCCAGTTAACACATAAAAGTAGCCATCAAAGCTTGCAAGAGCTCCAAGTTTACACAATATGTCAAGTTCATAAAGCCAGAGAATAAGAAAAACACCCACCCCTTCCTTGATGGTTGCAGCAAAATCAAAGAGAAGATGGGGCTGACTCGAAGTTGACAGCGATCCCTCAGCCAGTCCCCGTGGGCACGGGCCAGGGGATGGCAGTTGGACAAGTCTAGGTTGCACAGTGGGTGTGAAAAGAGACAGCCCCAATTGTACGACATGGAATGGATTTGTTAGAGAAAAGAGATAGAAGAAGGAGGAGGACCAGGTAGGCACGTTGAGCAGGAAGAAGTTCTGACTAGTGTTGACTGCAGACATTATCCTAGCTGACCTACACAGAGCTTTCCGTCTGATCTTCTCTTTACAATCTTTTTATTTTTCAAGTACCACCCTTTATTTACTCAAAGAAAAAGGGGAAAGATAAGAAATTTGTCTGCCCTGGTCGCATCACAGCTACAGAATTCTTTCAAGATATGAAAACCCATGGATAGACTGTAGTGCATTCAACAAAAAGACTGAACTATCGATACACTTAACAACGTAAGTGAGTTTTGAATGCATTTATCCTCAGTGAAAGAAGCCAGGCTCAAAGGGCCACACATGCTTGCTCCCACTTCTGTGACCTTCCTGCATACACAAAATTACTGGGACACAATCAGACCAGTGCTAGCTAAGGGAGGAGGGTACAGGCAAGAAGTTGACTACACGGGGGGAATAGGGGAATTTTCTTCTATGTCTTAATTATGGTGGCAGTCACATGACTGTCTATATTTGTCAAAATGAGCAGAACTACATGACACCTAAAGAAAAAGCATCAAAAGCAAAAATAAACAGATGGGACTACATCAAACTAAAAAGCGTCTGCACAGCAAAGGAAACCAACAACAGAATGGGAAGGCAATCCTACTGAGTGGGAGAAAATAATGCAAATCATATGGCTGGTAACAGACTGATATCCAAAATATGCAAAGGACTCACAGAACTCAGCAGAGAAAAAAAGTCTGATTTGAAAAACGGGCAGAGGGCCTGAACGGACATTTTTCCACAGAAGGCACGGAGATAGCCAACAGGTACATTGTCAAGGAAATCCAAGTCAAAACCACAATGAGGCACTACCTCACACCCTTAGAATGGCTATTATGTAAAACAAAACAAAACAAAACAAGAAATAACAAGTGTTTGTTAAGACTTGGAGAAAGGGAGCCCTTGGGCGCTGCCGCCAGGACTGTAAATTGGTGCAGCCCCTGTGAAACCAGCATAGAGGTCCCTCAAACAATTAAAAATAGAGCTACATACAATCCACCAATAATAGAGCTACATACAATCCACCAATTCACTCTGGGGTATTTATCCAAAGAAAATGAAAACGTTAACTCAAAAAGGTATATGCACCCCCATGTTCACTGCAGCGCTATTTACAATAGCCAAGTGTTTCCATGTGGATACAGCCAAAGTGCCATTGATGCATGAATGGGTATAGGAGTTGTGGTGTATATATCGTGATACACACACACACATACATATATTCCATATATACAACGAATAATATTTCAATGAATAATATATTTGGCCATAATAAATGAAATCTTGCCGTTTGTGACAACCTGGATGGACCTCGAGGGCATTTTGCTAAGGGAAATAAGTCAGAGAGAGAAAGACAAATACTGTATGATCTCCCTTACATGTGGAATCTTAAAAAAAAAAAAAAACCAAAAAAAAAACACCTTAAATAAAACAAAATAAAAAACACACACACAAGAAAGCAAAGCTCATAGATAAAAGAACAGACGGGTGGTTCGCTAGAGATGAAGGTTGGGGGGAGAGAGATAAATGGGTGAGCTTTTTCTATTTTGACAAAACTGAATACAAATTTTAAAATAAATAAATAAAAATAAGTTGGTATCACCCCTCTGCTTAAAACTTCCTGTGGCTTCCAATATCATTCAGAGTGGAAAACCAATGACCTTAAAATAATAACATAATCAGTTATGGTCCAAACTGAGACCACTTTAAGCATGAAAGGAGATGCTAGCAATAACTTTTTCAAAAAAGACTACCAGAATTATACACTTAAAATTGTGAATTCTACTGTATTTAACTCACACATTGATAAAATAGAGGGAAAAGTATCAGGTTACAAAGCGTTTGGCCGCAATAAACAAGAGCATCTCCTTCCTGTGCCATCATCCCAGCAGGCTTCCTGGTCCAGATCTGAAATCCCACAGGGTGGGGACTTAGCCATTTGGCACACCTATGTGTACTTAACACAGGGTGGGCCTTCTGCCAATGCCAGGCAGCTTCTCAAGCTGTCAAGATAGAGTCCTCAACTCCCATTAATCCCATTAAGAACAAGCCAACGACTTTAATTTGGATTCCTGATTGAACTATAAACCGCACTCCATCTGCTTCATAGTCTAAGCAACAGCTAGGCCAACACTTCCTGCAGAGGAATTAACTTCTCAAATTGGGGAAGTGGACAATTGAGGATGGTACCAATCCCTCTGGTGACAGGGGAGGTCTCCTTCAGTCTCAGGGTGAGAGAGGACATTTTCTTGGTTTGTCCACTCATTACTCTTGGGTGCACCTGGCTTTGTGCAGGTGCAGGAAGGTTGCTTCCCCTGTTCATACAGTTGATAAAAGCATCTTCCCATCATCCATTTGGGCAGTGTCCCTGCGGGCTCGCAGGCTTGTCCCTGTGGTCCTGCTTGTCCCTGACGTGGGTGGAAAGGGGTGTTAGCCAATTGGTGCCTTCGCTGTCACATCTCAGTTGATGCTTTTCTTAGATTTAGTTTGGGACTTTGCTCTGTGACCAGCCCAGCAAATCTTTCAGAGCACTAACTAGATCCAGGGGAGTGGGTGCCACTGGGTGACAAAATGTGTGCGATAAAAACAAATTGGTGCAGTGATTATCCCAGTAAACAGGTTCTGTCTTTGTTTGCTTAGATTTTTTTTTTATTTCTATTTTTACCTCGGCCATGCTCCAAAGCAGAGCCTGCATGGCCAAGTTTGTTCTCTGGAGGCTTTTGAGGTACAAAGGAAGGAGAAAAATGGGAGAGTGAACAGAAATGAGGCTCTTTGGGGGGAACTGGACGAGGCGGGGTGGGATTCAGTAAGTGTTGAAGGGAGAGGTGATGGGATCATTAGGCTATGTAAAGAGAGTGGATGGAAGACAAAGTACTATTTTAAGCTTCATTGCTGTGATCTATATACAAGATATGTCAGGAAAAACCCTCAGTTACTTTGCAATTAACTTGGGTCACTTAGGTGTTGTTGCTTTTAATTCTTTTTCTTGTTCTGCTCTCAATTTTACCAGCCATAAGAGCTTGGGTCACAAGTATGATGAGCTCTCGCCTTTGACCTGGGACATAGCTTGCCTTTCTCCTATCTCTCCCTCCTGTATGTAATTGGTCACCAAAATACTGGTCTTACCTTAGAAATGTGTCTTGCCTCTTCTCCGTACAATCGCTGATAATTTTCTTATGTGAAGAAAATGTTGAAACAGCCTCCTGAACTATCACTACCTCTAGTCTATCCTCATTAATCCTTTCTCATCCGTATTGCAAGAAAAGTCCTTCTAGATTGCAAGTCTGAGTACGGCTGCCCCTTGCTTAAAACTTAAGACTTTGCGCTGCTTGCAGGACGGGATACAACCCAATCTCTAACAAGGTATTTGAGACCTTCCATGGATTCGATCTAACCTCCTCCGTGCCCATCTCCCTCCGGGCACCAAGAAATGCTATCTATTAGAAGTCCTCAGATCAGTCCGGGCTCCGTTACTGCATCCTGATGTCTTTGGACCTACAGATCCCTTTCCTTGGAATATTCTCCCTAAGTCTCTTTCTGATCCTCAAAGTTTGGCTCTTTCTTTAGTTCCCACTTCAAAGCCTCATCTCTTTTCTGGAATCTCTTTTGTGCTCTTTGGCATCCTAAGTTTCAGACCTTCCTCCCTTCTACCACATAAATACAAGAGGACACGGAACTAAATTAATATTAGGAAAAATATTTCTCCTAAGATGAACATTATTTTTCATGTGGATACATTAGTGTCTCTTTGTCTCAACCCCCTGATTTGGGAATAAGATTTTACTGCAAACAAATGGTCATTAAAGGGTTGTCCTTGATTTTACTTTCCCTAATCGTCTCTCCCCCAAAACAATCAGTCTCTACCCCCAGCCCAGTGAATTATGTGGCCATCTTATAATGCAACCGAAACAAATTATAGCCTGCTTTGCAAAATCAACTGTATTGATATATAATTCACATACACAATTGATGTATTTGGAGTGTGTACACTACTCAGTGTTTTTTTCTATATTAATGGGGTTAGGTGCAGCCTCCGATATCCTGTCCAAATGTTTCCCATGGTTCTTAATCTTTGGCCTGGCTGCTTCGGCTCACCTCTGGGTCAACATAAGCCTCTTATTGGCCAGAGGCTGTGCTTAAGCACCTCCCCGGCCCACTTATGTTTTCATGATTGACCGCTGGATGTGCATGGCTTGGAGGCTGCCATCACAGTTCACAGTTTTGCCCTGTATTCAGCCCGGGACTAGCAGATGGGCGGTTCCGTCTGGCGTCTCCTGAGAAGGCACAGCTATGGACGTGCACGGTCTGATGGTGACGGGCGTGGTTTCCTCTGTAAACCTGGCTTTTAGGAGCGGTCCCTGCATCGGTGTTAGGTCAGAGGTTGTATTTAAGCTTCCTGTGCTCGAGAGGTTTCTCTCTGTGCTGATGGGTCTGTGTGTGGCTTGGGAAACACGCTCAGGCTCAGCCTAGGACACGCGTGCAGCCTTCCCAATGTCCGCCGTCGGCTATGACCCTCTCGTGTGTCTGTATCCTTGGTTCTCTCTAGCAAACTCTGTGAGCGCGGCCAGTTTGCTTCTGTCATGGAGCTCCCAGCCTCCTCTTCATTGCTCTCCACCGAGATCTCCTTTGCTTTCACAATCAGGCCCAGTGTCTTTATCTTTTTGAGTTATTATACCAAAATGCGCAGACTGGATAGCTTACCAACTATACACATTTATTTTTCACAGTTCTGGATGCCGGAGGTCGGAGACTAGGGCGCCAGCTAGTGCGGAGAGGACTCTGTCCCCTGTGCATAACTGGCGCCTGCTTCTTGTGTCCGTAGTGGTGGAAGGGGCTCGACATCTCTCTCGAGCCCGTTCTTTAAAGAACTACTCCCCTTCTGCCCTCCTGACTGAAGCGCCTCCCAAAGGTCCCACCTGCTAAAACTGTCATCTTTGAGGGTGACAATGTCGACAGACGAATTTGGGTTGGGGGAGCACAGGTGTTCAGACCACAGCACCCACAGGCCAGAATCAGAGTGTGCAGCTCTTGTCCTTATGGCCAGCTGTTCCCCTGGGCATCGCACAGGAACGGGGGATGTGACCCACTTTTCCCTGAGTGACACCGGTCTTTCGTTAGTGGGGAAGTGGGCGCCTCTCCCAGCACGGAACCTCCTCCCTGTGAGTGGACTGGGGTGGAGGCAGTGAGGAGGAGTTAATGAGAGGCAGGGTGGGAAGCATTCTTGACCTGTCCCCTCTAAAGTAAGGCTTGCCCCCTAGGCGTGAAGGGTGGGCCGAGAGAGCCTTGCACCTCTCGATCACTGCTGGAATAGGGCATAGAGCTTCTGCGACATGAGGCTGTGGGATAAGCACTGAAGGGAACCTGCCCCTCCCAGGGGGCGCTGCTAACCCCACATTGTGAGCCGGGGAAGGGGAGCCTCCATCTCCTTGGGTGCACCTGCCTGGAGTAGAGTCCCCAGGGTAGGGCTTCTGGAATACGGGACTGGGGCTCCGATGCCACGGACGCTTGCTTTTCATATTGAAATGTAGTAAATTTTCTTGAATACATATTTCTTCACCCGAGAATGTCCTTGGGACAATTTCCAAACACTTTAAATAATTGCTTTTTGCTTTGTTCTGTTGTATAGCTTCACCAGTTAAATTGTTCTTTTGCTGGGGAAAGATTCCACCGAGCTCCTCACTCCATCATCTTAGAAGTCGGGGAATGGCCGTCTTCCCACTCCAAGGGCACGGCCTGTCAAACCAGGCAGTGGCGGGTGCCCTGGCCGTACACAGTCTCAATTTGCTTACCTTCCCACTTCGTTTTATCTGTATAAGCTTCTACCTCTTAACTCTGGATTTTTGAAACTCTGCTCTAAATTCAGCCCTCGCCCCACAAACTTAGTTTTCATTTATTTTTCCGTTCTTTACATGAAGGTGTTTACTGAGTTCTTTCAAATCCTTGGTTTATTTCTCTGTAGCAGATGTCAAGGTTCTTAGCATACAATAGGCATATAACAGATCTTAGCTTCCCTCCCTCCCTCCCTCCCCCCGCCCTTCCTTTCTTCCCCTGCAGCACTTACCTGCTATGCCTTAGGTTTAGCTGCTAATCAAACCCATCTTATCTCCCTTGCTTGACTACTCAATCCCTGAGGATAAGGTCATCCATTTTTCTTTCCCCGAGCTTCCCACAGAGCTGGCACTATTCTTTTCACGCGGCAGGCAGTCAATACATATCTGTTTACTGGTTAATTACACACAGTGCAATTGCCCTTGCTGGAGTTCTTCCAGAGGAAGGAAAGGTAGCAAGGGAGTGGCAAGAAAGATACCAGCATCGGATTAGGTCTGTGTGTATGTTTAGGCAGTAGGCGGAGCTGTGGGGAGGAAGTTGGGTGATCACAGTTGCTTGGACTCTGGCTGGATGACCAGGGTACGGGAGAGCTGTAGACTGTGGAAGGCCTGGCAACAATTAGCATCCGTCACAAAGGTGAGAAAGGCCATTCAATGTGAGAAGAATGCACTGCCATTGCTAGACACAGATGGCAGGCGTTTACAGAAATCCTGACGCGAAACATTTCTGGGATAGCAGAAGGCTTGCTGCAGACGGTACAGAGACCTTCCGAAAAGAGCAGGCATTGCCTCTCGTGGGAAACCACACCGCGGGGCGTGCCAAGGAGAGTGGCAACAGGAGTGCCGGCTGGACTAGAACAGTTTGTAGTGAACAAACTGGAATTTTCTCTTTAGCCCAATGCAGAGGTCATGAGCACCAAGCAAGTTACAGAAACATGTGTGTTTATTATATATTAAAATAGCTCGACTCAGTATTCTGTGGGTGGCCTGGAAGGAAATGACCTGACCGGGGAGGGAACGAGCTGGCCTCTGTGTCTGATGTTGCTTGTTTGGACTGAAAAGCCTCAAGCATACGTGAAATTTATGAGGACCCAGCCCGACAGGAAGGGAGGCAAATGGAGACATCTGGCTGGCTGTCTCTGCACAAAACACCGCCCTGGCAAGGAGGGAGTGAAACTTCTGATAAAAAGGTGCCTTTAAAAACGTACTGCAAATATTATATTTAAAAAAAAGTAACGGCTTTCCAGTTGAACACTTCCTAGACGATGCAGGAAAGCAGGTGCAGAGGGGAAAACAATTCAGGCTGAGTCTGACCGTCCATGTGTCTGCCCCTTCCTGTCCCTCGCTCCTTCTTGCTCCTGGCCTATGTCATAGGCAAGTCTTACACGCTCATGATCATTCTGTATGCATTTTTCCGCACGTGCATCTTCCTCCTAACACTGTATCATGTATATTTCTTATGTTACCAGCTTTCCATAGGCACCATTTTAATGGCCGCTCAACAGTTTATCACATGGATGTATTATCATTTAATAATTTCTTTCACTATCTATTAGGTTTTTTATTATATCAGTAGGATAGGAAACTACACTGTGATAAACATACTTCTACAAATATAACATGTGCATTTATTTTTCCCTCATGTCCTAGGTTATTTCGTTGAAATGGATTCCTGGAAGTGGAGCTATTTGGTTTTTTTTTTGTTTTTTTTTTAATATATCAATAGAATGGGAAACTGTAGTGTGATAAACATACTTCTGCAAATCTATTATGTATATTTATTTTCCCATATGTCCTATGTTATTTCACTTAAATGGATTTCCGGAAGTGAAATTGCTGGCTCATCATAACCCTGTATGAACATTTTTAAACTCTTGATCCATTAATGCCAAATTGCTTTTCAAGAAGACTTCCTCGTCTACTTACATTTCTAAGCAGTGTATGGGGATTCTTAGAAAAATAATAAGACGCAGAGAGAGTATGCCACAGTCTTTAGGTAGGAATTAATGGGGTGGGATGAAAGGAAATAAAATTGTATCAATAATGCACAAATAGAGACTATTCCTGGAATATACCTAATTAATAAGTGGGCGCTTATCTTCAGATAATCACCTTTATTCCAGAGCCAACTGCTATGACACCACCTCCAGGCTGCCCTCCCACACTGCTCCAGTCTTCCTCGTGGATATTCCTTCCTTTGACCTCTGTTATTAAAGCTAGGTTCACTGATGGCGTCTATTCAAGTTCAGGTTCATCACGGGTACTCATACAATGTTTGCCGAATTTAATTTGTATGCCCAAGGTCCACGGGAATACGGACAGAAAGGAAGCAGGAAGAAAGACGAGCTGTGGCTAATTTGGGGGAGACAGGACAAAGTTAGCAAGTCAGTTTGCAAAGTTGGCTTTCTCTTTGATCACGGCGAGGAAAACGGTTGGCGTCAAGATTTTCTGCAGCCGTTAGGGAGGAGAGACTAGAGAACGGGTGTAGGCTGAGGTCACCTCCCGTGTGGGGGGTAAGGCTGAGTACGCACACTTGGAGACATGTGCTGATGTCTGAGTGCTGTGGTACGGTCTCACGGGAGTCACAGCCAGATCACACTCCCGTGCGGGAGATGCAGGCGGGGCGTATGTTTCCTAAAGGGCACGTGTACCCCAGCTATCAGTCACCTTGGGGAGGAGTCATCTTCAGTGGGAAAGAGCCCGGCTGAGGAAGCCTCCCGCTTTATACAGAGGCAATCAGTGTGGCCTGCAACCCAGAGAAGTGAAAGGCAGGCTGCGCTTCTGTTCACTGTAAAAAAATGTTCAGCGCAACCTTCACGCACCCTGCTTGCGCGTCTCCGCAGCCCCAGGTGGCTCTCCGGGAAGGGGTTTGTCACAGGGCTGGAGGAAAGAAAGCCGGAGGAGCATGGGGTCGGAGAGGGGGCATGCGCAGGGTCGCTACCAAGACACAGCTTTGCCTAGGCAAATGGCGACTTCCTGAGTCGCTGGCGCCCAGCGAGCCCAAGTTAGACAAACGATGAGATGCCGAAAAGGCCAGAAGGCTGCTCCTGAGCCTGCCTGCAGCCTCAGCTTTGGGGGCGGCCTGGAACAGCTCGTGGTCGCGTTAGGCAGGCCCAGTGTCCAAACGTCAAGGGCACCAGGAGCTGGTGCCACTGTGACTGACGTCACACAGCCGTACAGCAGGGGCCAGATGAGTTACTCCGCTCACGTTTTTCTCCCCCTCCTGCTACATGACTCTCACGTAGACTTAGTAATTTCTCACATTTCCCTTATCTAATCACTGGACAGTCACACAGTGTTTTCAATGAAAACAGTGGCATATATAATTTATGTTAAACACAGATATTCGATCTTGAATCAGCAAAGTCGAAATCTGGTCATCTTTAAAGAAAAGTTCAGAAAGGAAGAAGGAGACTTAAAGAGGGAGGCGTCGATTCTTCTCTCTTTACAAAAAATAGAAACAATAAAAAACAAAACAAAACAAAAAAACAAACAAACTTGAAACCTATGAAATCAGTGAGCCAAGGCGCCGGCAATGTAGACACACTGCAGATCCGAGCGTAGTTACAAAGGAAAGGGACAGCATTCTATTAAAAGTTTTATAAAAGGCCTTTGTATTAGGGTGATTTGACTATAGGTGGTTGAATGATTTTTAATGTTAATTTGATACATTCACTGCTAATTAAGTATATGTAAAAATAAAGCAAGCCTTCTTTATGCTTGCTTTAGAATGCAAAGACAGAGGAAAACACGGAGAACAGGCTTTCCAAGGCATCAGAAAAGCTGACACCTTTATCGTGTGTGTGTGTGTGTGTGTGTGTGTGTAGTGGGTGTGATCCACTAAAGAGGCCAAAATGCACCTTATGGAGATCAGAAAGGGAAAACGTGAAGAAAAAACAAAGTTCTAAAAATATGGGATTCATAAAAAATTGATACACAGTGTCTATCCTATAGCTTAAGCTGTGGAGTGAAGCGGCTTACCTGTGTAATACAAAAACAGCCTTTTTGAAATAAAAACATCATCGGGATGCAATTACATGCCATAAAAGGTTACAAAAAGCATAAAATTAATTTGAGACATTGCTATCATGATTAGTATAATTTAGGTGAACTAGTAACAGATGGACAGTTCTTTCTGTCAGGAGCATATCCTTCAACTCTGCGTGTGCAAGTGCTACCGATCTCTGTTATGTTCCAAATCAAAGACCCCCCTCCCCTGGTCAACAGTGCTTTATATTTCTATGTCGCTTACTCGCACTAGTTTCTTTTAGACAGAATCAGCATGTCCTCCGGGCACCTCTACTGCAGCGTTTTCTTGTTTAGCTGGCAAGCACGGACCAAATGCGTGCAGGGAAAAACCGGGTCGTTTCAAAGGGCTCTTCCTGAATTTTAGCTTCGGTAATGTATGGGTTGTGAAAGGCAAGTCTCATTTGCAAATTGATAGTGAAGTGGAATTACCTCAGTCCCCTTCAACTTCAATATTTGATAGCCCTGTGAATCAAATGGAAAATAAATAGCCCCACCGGCGAGCTTTCATTGACCTACTCTGGGCAAAGCCCTGTGCGCAGCATGGGGACGGTGGAATCAATAGAACACTAAAGCCTCAAACCCGTCTTGGAGATGTTTGAATGCCCGAATGGAAATGTTGACCTTTTCCTGTTGGAAACACACTCCCCCACTTAATGAAGTTGCAGCCGCAAAGAAAAGTGCATGGTCAGCTGGAGCCAGAAAATAATTTCATCCTGATTGGATGTTGATCGTTCCTGATATCAAACCCCCTACCCTGGATCCTGTCACTGTAGACCCTCGTTAGGGGGCATAACCTTGAATGGCTGGGTCTCTAACTCCCCTCTGAAGCACAGCCAAGAGAAATGAGTTTTCAGGAAGACTGGCTAAGGAATATGTCACCCAATCATTCTCCAAGGGATCAAATAAGACACTGAAATGCTGTCACCTGGGAGGCTGCAAACGAGATAACAAAAAAAAGGTGATTTGAAATTCTGGCCTCTTTCCAGTTTCTAGAAACAGGGAGGATGACATGTTCACGGAACACACAGATCTTAGAATGAGATGTTGAGGATGCAACTCCCTCTGTGCTCAGGGTGAGGCCTGGGGGATTTTAGTGAACACCTTGACAGCTGGGAGAAAGTCAGGTTTCCCCGATACCCTCCCCCCATGGGAGGGATGTGGTCCTTTGAAAAAGAAGGCGCTTCAGGTTCCTAACTGTGCACATTCCCGGACAGGTGCCATTTTCCCCGTCTCACGAAACACCGAGATTGTCACTCGGTGGCAGTGATTGGTCCCTTTGATCCATGGAGTTGTATCTTAGCAGAGAGATAACTTTATTTTCCTGACTTAGGAAGGTTTAAACAGCATCCAATCAGAAACTAAGGAAACTGGGTCTCCTCTGACAGAGAGAGGGCTGTTCTTGTTTGTTTTTAAATGTTCACATCGGAGTCCTCCCAGAATAGACTGAACCACCTTTCGGAAAAGAGGCGTGAGCTTCTTCTCCTTCAAAGGTGTCCAGGTGTGTTCAGAAAGACTTCTCTGCCATGCTATCAAGCTATGAAAGACGCCAGTGAGCAAGGAATGGGCAAGTCTGTGGCTTGGGTGTCCTTTAAGACCCATGTCAATAATCCAAACGGAAAGCTTAATTTCATCACCTGTGAAATGGGAATTTAGAAACATCCCTCCCTCACAGAAAACTGAATTTGGCACTGTGTGCGCCATGCCTGACACAGGGGCACACCTGCGGGAGCCCCTTAATTACAGTAAGTTCTCTTCTTACAGAGAATTCAGCTCGAACCAGAGTTTCCCTGCCCTGGGAGTTGTGATTAAAATTTAAATACGTATTGCACTCTGAGGTGTCCACCTGAAATGTTTTAGGAAATAGCAGCTTTAATAAGTACACATGCCTACAGTGGTGATATGCTGACATTTAAAAGCAATAATATTTGCACGGCGCACAGATAAAGGCTGGCACCTAACGTGACTGTGCTGCATCATCGCCTTGGCCCTTTCCTGTTCCAGAGGCAGGTTTGTGCACCTGAGCCCAGCACAGCACCGCTTGCTTTGTTTGAAGGTGAAATCTGAATCCAGTGTCAGTCATTGATTTGTTATTGCTCTGTTTGCTTAATGTTGCGGTCAGAAAGTGTAAATAAAGATCTCACGATTTCCCTCCATCGCACTCACACCCAGACCTCTAGGTGGCAAGAAACTCAGTCGTAAGGGAGCACTGTCGACAGGAAGTCCTGAGGAGGGGGCCCAGGGTGGATGTTTTCTCCTTTGATCCCTGAGGGGTGGCTGGGAGTGTTATGAAATTTCACCAAGTGTCCAAAAAAGCCATCTGCTGAATGTGTCTTTGGTCTACCAGTTATTTCATATATTCATCTAATCCTAAACAGAACATCAAAAGGAAATGCCCTGCAGTAAAGTTAGTAGGAAATATATTTGGACGTATCCACGTCAAGTGATGATTTAAAAGAACCCGGAGAGGTTAGCTCCTTTGGATATAAAACTGTTCACATACGGCCTGTAGAAAATCAGACAAATGGACCAAAGAGGCATGGGAAAACCTGTGTGTGCCTTAACCCATGTGACTTCAACATACCACTGCATACGTGAAGGGAAGAGGCCATTTTATACATGATATTTGTAAAATTCACTAACTTTTGAGGGAATAAAATTTCCAGTAAGTACTTTGCTACTGCTATGTACTAACACAAGTTTCCGATGGATAAAGGACTTATGTACAACATGTACATAAGATTATGTACAACATAATCTAAGCTCATAAAATTGAAATAAAATCAACATTTTATGGGATCTTTTGAGGAGAAAATACTTGCAAATTTTGAAGTGATAAAAAAATCTTAAGGAAAAATCCAATAGTTTTATCTTCCATAAAATAAAAATTTTCTCTACAGTAGTATAAAACAAAATAATTTAAGAATAAGATTCAGAAAAAAATTCTTGAAATCATCAATGGAAGTGATGACATCCAAAATAACGGTAGGATTTATATGTATTTATAATAAAAACTATCCTAGTTTATATTGGGTATGTTACTAAGGAAAAAGTCACAATAAATGCTAATCAGAAGTGAGAAAAAATGTTTTCATCTGTTATATAACCAAGTACAGAAAAGTGCAGCTACTCGGCACTTTAAATGAGTGGTGAACTGGTGAATTGTCATGCTGTGAGGGACAATGAAAACCTATAGAAACCTTTTAGAAATTCACATACAAAACATCAAGAGTCATAAAAACGTTCAAGCCCTCTGAAGCACTAACCACAGAATTAATTTTAAGGAAGTTATTTCATGGCAAACTACATATACTAAAAGGAGTTAATAGACAAAATATTTAAGAACTCATATAATTCAATAACAAAAAATAAACAATCCAATTTAAAAATGAACAGAGGAACTGAATAACCCTTTTTAAAAGGATATATGTACACACACACACACACACACCCAAAAGAAATAAAAACAGAATTTTGAGAAAGTGTCAGCTCTCCCATGTTTGTTACAGCATTATTCACACTGGCCAAAATACGGAAACATCGTGTTTGCCAATGGATGAGCGGATTAAAAAAGATGTGCCATACAGATATACAGTGGAATATTATCGAGCTGGAAGGGAATCCTGCCGTTTACTTACCCATGGATGCTCTGTGCCGGCCAGCAGCTGCCCCCGCCCCCCGCTGCCCACACTTTCGCCCCGTGAGGGTGGGAAACAGGGGCTCTTTTCCAGCCGAAGCAGCAAGATCACAGGAGGCCTTGGGGCTGTGTCCTGCAGGATGCAGTACAAGAGGCCTTACCCTCCCACACAGTGGGTGTCGACAGCACAGTGAAAGCTCGTACACTTGCTCTCTTAGGCTTCGTGTGGCCTCTACAGGCTTTCTTGCCAACTGTGGGCCTCTGAACAGGGGGCTCAGGACACTCAAAGGGCAGCTACTTCGCCACCTTCCCAGGTTCACCCACAGCCGAAGGAGGCTCAGCCGGGATGGCGACCATTCAGCCAAAATAAAATAATTATTCAAAAACACGATCAAGAGACATTTAGTAATTCGGTTTAAACTATCTGCTGCTAAAATTTGTTTTTCAGTGCCTGTGTTTTTGAACAAAACTGCTTCCTGGACTCCGTCTCTGCTTTCCCATGTCCCACTTGGCGCACACGAGAGGGTACATTCTGTTTTGGAGGGGGTGGAGGGGGTGATACATATCCCGAGTGACCCCCGCTACAAAAATTGCCCCACTGCAATGAAGTTGGTCCATCTATTGGCCTGTGTCTTCTGTGAGCCTCTTGGGTAGACGCTAAATTGTCCTGAACATTGTAATTCTAGCATCTCATGCAGCACCTAATCTGTAAACAAGTACTTACTGAATGATAAATGAATGAATGATGAGACCTTGCTTACAGTTCCAGTCCTCTGGCAATAAAGTTGAAGGTCAACACTCCCCCCCTCTGACAAATACGTCATTGCAAACGGACAAAAGGTCTGAGAAGTTTATAGCCAGGAGACAACTTTAAGAAATCCCTATCATCAGGAGATTTCTTTCTTTATAGTTGCCTAAGAAGGATGGTGAGAAGCATCTGAAGTCACAGGGTGCCCCGGAGCGACAGCCCGAGAGCTAGCCAGATCCTGTCCATCTATACCTGTATCAATGCACACACATATATCTATAAATCCAAACATACACCTGTGCTTGTATGCCCCTGTGGGTGCATGTGTACACTGCATGTGTGCATAGTTTATACATATACATATACACACATTTACTTAAACTGGATCACATTTCAGGAATGTTCACCGCACGCGGGTCTTCCTCTTCCCGCACCAACCCTGCCCCTGCCCACACATCCTCTGTTATGCTCTGAGGATCCCTGGTTGCAGACACTAGCCCTGAGGATGCTAGGACGCCTGTCAGGAGGCAGCCAGAGGCCCACTGTGTTAACCCGGGCTGTGAGTGACCTGAGCCTAGGCTAGGGTGACACGGGGAGAAGAGCTCTGATGGGGTGGGGGGAGCATTCCGGAGATGAAATCAGGGAGGTGCATTTGTGTTCCTCCTCTCCTGTGAGCTGACCGTGCGTTGACTTGGTCAGCAATAGTCCTGGTTCTGGCTTGAGATGTACACTTGACGCAAGGGACCGGAGGGGCCTTCCTGGGTGAGGACACATGCCATGGAGAAATTGGTTCCAGCTCTTGAAAACTTGGAGCTGCAATGTATCACGAAGTCCTGTAATTTGAAGTGTTCCTCCATTTAACCGGTTCCCCGCCCCCCGCCCCCCGCCTTCTAAGTGAGCAGACCTACAGGTCGGTGACACAAAACAGTCCCTCCTCTAATAAATGCTGTCCTGTGTTCCAGAGCAAATCCTGGCGCCTTCTGCCTCAGCTATCTGTGATTCGTCCTCTTGTCTCCGGTTTCCCTCTCAAACCATTTGTCTTGACTCTTCCTCGTCTTTGAGGACTACGGAATGGTCTTTTGCTCTCTCCCTGGCCTTTGTGGGCCAACACGTGCCCCAGGGGAAATTCTGAATGCTGTGTTTTGCAGTGGACTTCCCGATGTCTTTGACCTTGGCCTCACTCACTCCTCTGAAACCGGGCCTTCCGGCAGCCCTGGCCTGGCTCTTATCTCCCCCATCCGTGCAGGGGTGTCAGAATGTCCAAGGCAGTCATTAATCAAGGGCCCATCCTGACATCAGCTCTTTAGAATCTGGTGCTTGAGTGCATCTGGAGGTCTAGGCAGACCACACGGGTGGCTTTTATCCACAGACCCTTCCCAGGGCAGCGAGCTGATTGATGGCAAAATGGAGAATTAAACATTTATGGATGGAAGGCCGGGACGGCGCAGGAAGAAAGAAGTTTAAGTGCACGTGCGTGCTGGAGAAACATTATCCATATCGGCACTGCGGTTCCTTGGAGCAGTGCCCATTATTCTCACTGCTGTTTGCCTCCAAGAAACATCGCCTTGGGCACTTCTGCCCAGCTTTGACCAGTCAAATTAGGTAGCGGAGCTGCTTCTCCGTCCAAGCAACTGCAGGAGACCTGGAATCTCTTTTCCTTTAAGATTTCTTGAAGTACAATACTATCATTTGTAGTTTGTTCCCAAAATAGCTGAGAACCTCACTTCACAACATACTCTGGGGTGAGGGGGTGGGGGGCTGATGCCCACCTTCTCCTGCTGAGTGTGCGTCATGACAAAGATGGGTACTGCTCATTCTAGGTGAGGTTGGAACGGGAGAAGCAAAACTCATCTCGATAGAAGCAAGAACTTTCTAACAATGCTACTGCCAACCAAGTTGGGTGCCCTGTCTTGGCGGGTAATGGGAATTCGTATACCTGGAGGTTTGTAAGGAAACACAGCTGTCTCAGTAACAATGGAGGACTCTTGTTTTTGGTATGGGCCCATGTGATTTTTAAGGACTCTTCAAAGTCTAAGATTCTAGGAGTTTCTTATGCCCTTTTGACCCTCCCCATTTTTCTGCCCATAATATCTTAGGGTTGATAATCTGCATTTTAGGGTTCAATCTCTTACAATGATAGCAGATGCTTCCTTCACGGGGTCTCAGCCGGGGGTCCCCCCGAGAGACAAGATTCTGCTATAACGTGGAACACTTTTGTGCTTCCATCCCTCAGAGGGTCTAACAGCAGGGTCTAGGAGGTACAGATGCCTAATGCCTCAGGTTTCTACTCTGCTTCAGAAAAGTTACCTGCAAACTTAAGTAGCTGCATGGTTCTAAGTAGAGAGGTAAATTGCCTGCTTTTTAGAATGACTGGATATTTTCTAAGTGTGAAAAGAACTTTTTAAATGAAATTGCAGAATTCTTAGTATATAGGCGAGAGTGAAGGCACCTTCAGGTCCCTCAGTACCCCTGACCCTGTCACCTGTCTCGCTGTCTCTGTTTCTGTCTCTCTCTTCTTTTCTCTCTGTTAAACTGGATCATCTCCCTAAAAATGCAACACAAGTGCAGATGCCATGGGTGCCCTATGCACCACAGGGCACTGTGGGAAGAACCAACCAGAGAACAGGCAAGCGACTGGGAGACTGTTTGGGGTGCAGAGCCACAGGAGGCAACCAGGGCTTGGGCACAGGCTTTGGAGTCTTTTGAAAATAAGTTTTAATTCTAGTTTAACCTCTCTAGCTCCGAATTTGGTGCTGCATTAATAAAACGGAAGTGATAATACCTACTGCTTCCAATGAGTCAATACCAATAGATCATACAATAATTCCAATAGATCCTCGAGACACGATAGGTTAAGTATGGATTCATTATTAATTATTGAGATCATAACTATCATAGAAAGAAAATCACAGACAATATTTTTTAAACTAAAAACATCAGCTTTAGATATTTGTCTATCCATTTAAAAAATCTGATAAGGGGGTGTGCCATTTCATAGGAAATGAATGTCTGGAACCGATGTGTGGAGAAGTGGAAAGGCTCACCTTTCAGGAAGAGCCATTTTTAGAGCTCATTGAGTCTCAGTGGTGGACATGGAGATCTGGGGACAGACTTAGGTGTAGACTGCAAGGTTGAAAAGGATTTCTTGTTGATAGACTTTGATTTTTACAGATTTAGGATGTCAGAGGATGGGGAGATATTAAAGAGCTTAGCTCTCTTTGGATAAAGAACCATTCTTAGAGGTTTAGTTATACCATGTGGTCAGGTGGCAAAACAGGGTGGGGGATTCTGAAGGGGGAAGGTGGAGAAAATTGTATTGGTTACTCACCACACATTAGATATCTGCTTGGGTTGTGTGCATGCTTTCCTGTATCTTTACAGGGAAAGATACATGTGCCTTCCTTTCATCTGTCCTAAAATACATCCCTTGAGCACCCTTGATGCGCTGAAGTTTGGTTCATTCTTGCCAAAGCCTCAGTGACTCCATAGTCTGTGGTCTTATCGCCTTTTATCCTTTGCATTTTAAGTGAACTTTGTCCTTCCTATCGGATATGTGCGCGCGCGCACACACGCGTGCGCGCACACACACACAGGTGCACACGGCTGTAGAAGTAATCGCATTGCATTGCAACTTTCCATTTGTGGGTCTTTCCTCTTCTTGAGAGCATGAACAAGGTCTTAATCATCTCTGTAGCCCTAACTTTTACCATAACTGTTGCATGAGGAGGTATTCAAATTGCTGAATTAATTCATAAATAAATTTTAACTTCTCTCTCTGAATCTTCTTGGCAATGATAACTTTTAGTGTCAGGCATAGACAATGCTGGGTGTGGAATAACAGGCTTACAAGGCCCACCATTCTACATCAATGCTAAGATCACTTTTTTTCTTTTTTCTTTCTTTTTTTTTTTTTAAGACTCTTCTTTCAAGAAAGCAATTTCAGGTTAATGGAATGCTTTTCTGCTAATCATGTCCATCATGAGAGAAACCGGTATAATTTATAAAATTTTCATCCTAGCTCTAACCAATCATTTGAAGCACAATCAACCATGAAGGCACGTTTTGATGACAATGAGTGCGGGTGGCATGGGAACGCTGCGTTTCTGTAACTCAGGTGCTCCCTGATAAGGGAGCACCACTCTTCTCGGAAACTACATCAACATCGTTTCCATGGGGGTCCCCTGGAGATGCCTACCGCTACTCGCACACATGCATTAGGAAGCTCTGGTCCATCCTGCTGTCAACGGGCTCATGGTTAGCCATTTCAGTCTTAGTGAAAACAACACTTTGGTGTGTGATCTCATACATAAATGGCTTCTTGTGCTGGGCTTTCCTCTACCCTACCCATCGAACCGCCCTCCTTAGAGATTTCTCATTGGGTTTTAATGTATTATCAAGGCAGATGTTATCACGTGGCAAAGGGATTTCCCTCCACATGCTGCTGCCTATTATAATAGACAATCTTTCCCTTACTGCCTAGCAAGCTACTCACATGCATGTGACTGCATTATATCACCATTTGTGTTTCCTGAAGAGTTCGGAAACAAATGGTCTATTTGAAAGATTTTTTTCTCTTTTTTTTTTTTTTTGAAAATGTCTATGAATTCAAAGGTGAGTTCAAACAATAACTAGGAGTTTGGTTTCTTTTCTTCTCTTGCTGTAACTTCTAATCAAAGAGACTTCACTGGACATTTTCATTTTAGAATCACAAATGTGGTGCCATTCAGGTAGAGATCATTCAGAAGGCGGTGAGCTTTGCAATCCTGACCAATCCTGGTATTCAGTCTTGCCTCTAACTCTAACAGTGACTGGCAAATAACATGTTCCATAAATAACAACTAATATTATCACTGTTTTCAGGCCAGTTGAAGGCGTGAGGACAAGGAGTTGCATCTCAGCCATTCTGTACTCCACCTGACGTACACACTAGCCCTTCCTGGATAGCTTCTTCTGCCTGAATCCTGTTATCTGGCATTGTACTGGAGCTGAGCTCTTTGAACTCATGTTTTATACTGCAATGCAAAGTGTTCTTCATGTTATGTGGTTCTTGCCTATCTCTTCAGCCTCAACTATGACTTTTCCCTTCTCCTGCTCTACACACCACCAGAGAGGACTAACTATAGGCAGGGTGATCTTAGATACTTTATCTAGTGTCTCTGAGTCCACTGACCAATAGGACCTATTGGTGCCTGTCTGTAGGTACCCACCTAAGGGTTGTGGGGAGACGAGTTGAATGCACACATGCAAAGTGCTCATGAGCATTTCAATGCTCTCAAAGTGAGAAGAGGCTCACTGGACAATGAGGGCAGCCCGGGCAGGAGCGAATTATTACAGAGATGATGAGAGCCCGCCCGGGAGCAGCAGAAACTCCTCACGTGGGTTGGCAGTCTACGCGTCAGGGGTAGGACCAAGGCTTTTACCTGAATTGATACCTTTAGTCCCTGGGAGAACCCTGAGATGTAGGTATCTTTATTTTGAACAGAAAACAGAGATGATTTCTGCTAGCGATAAAAACTAAACAAAGAAATGCCTTTTGATTGGTAGAGCCAGGGCTTGATCAAGGTTTATGTGAAGCAAGAAGTACCGGTCCTTTTTTTTTTTTTTTTGAAATAGAAAAGAAACAGAAAAATAACAATTTTCACTGTGTTCATAGCTTATAAAATGCTCTCAAACATTTTGTCGATTGGGCATCCAAATCATACAGTAAAATCACAAAGAACCATATAAGGAGTTTGATATAAACAGGGATATTATGGTTTAAAGAGATAAAGAACTGAAAACCAGGAGAAATCGTTCATCCAGGCAGTGAAGTACCATGCGAATATTTAAAAAATGATGGCAAAGCCCATTCTGATGTTGAAAAACGTGCTCCATGGGCTGCTGAGTGACAGGAGCGGTCTGAGAGCTGCGTGCTTGGCGTGATGCCGTGTTTATGATTGAGCCCACCTTGCTTCTACCATCAGAAACAGTGATGGTGCCGTTTGAATTTCGAAAAAAATAAACACGGGTCAAAACCAAACCAAGCCCCCACTGCAAGTTATCTAATGACTGATTCCCTTATCAACCTGCAGGCTCTGCAAGGCTTTTCTTTCTTTTATTTTGTCCCAGCACCTAGCACAGGGACTGGCATAGATTGAATTTTTAAAAGAAAAAAAATAAAATAAAAAGCTTTTGTTTGTTTATGTTAATAATGGGTGTGTGCACATGGAATGGGATGTGTAATCGAGACCTCATCACTTAGACTCAAATGCCCTCAGTTTTCCCAGCTATGAAGTGCCAGATATGAGTTTTTATTCACTAGTCTGCAGTCCACGGGAAACTTTTTCTCACCTAGTAAATTTTACTTGCAGTTTCTTTTTAAAATGAATAAACAACAGAAGTTACTCGTGGTTCTGAGTTCCCACCTCTGCACCAAAACAGAGAATAAAAGTCGCAGTTACTATGCCACGCAGATGATGTCCCAGCACTCTGGGGCAACAGGTGCCATGTTCTCCCTTTGAGAGGCCTTCTTGAGAAGCCCCCCACCCCGTCATCAGCTTTTGGGGATTACAACTGTCTTGCCAACTGAACCTTTTCCTAGTTGTGGGCTAAGCCTGTCATTCTTACCCATACATTTTGACCTATCTCCCCTTCACTCTCCAAGAGGATGAGACTGGCTTTATTTTAACTAGCCCTTGTGCAATTTTATTCTCTCATTAACAAACCACGCCTGAGAAGTCCCTTCCAGGAGATGTGCAAAGATAAGAGTAAAACAAAAGCAGAGCTTTTTATCCAGGGCAGCTAAAGGCCGTGGAATTCATTGCAATTTGAATCTTAGTTCAGAAGTGAAGCGGGGAATTGTAATAGGATATAGCGACATTCAGAAGAAATTTGTTATTGAGAGCACGTACACCTGCACACATGCAAACACCCCGCCCCCCCATCAAATGATAGAAAGAATGAGAAGGGTTTGGAAATACCGTGCAGGTTAAGCCAAGAGAAATCACTTCATACAAAAATGTGTGCAGCCTGTATGAGTGTTTGCTCTTGAAGATTCTTCTTAAACAAAACAACAGATCTCACCCACAGTCCCGGTTCCCATCTGCCTCCATCACAGAGAATAAACCTTGCTATGACTAGGTTAATCCAAATGACAGAGCAGAATGTCCCAGCACTCTGGGGTAACAGGGGTCACGGGGTCAGCAGAGGTCTTTTATTTGATGCTGTAGGAACAGGCTTGGTAACTTAAGGGATTCCGAAGAAACAAAAATAGTTAAGAGCAGGTAAAGCCTTTTCTGAGCAAATGCTGTGGTAAACCCATCTCCCCAAATCTAGTCCAGTATGCCACGCTTCCTAATGGAGGGACTTAAATATCAGTGTTCCATCCTTCTCCAGATTTTGAAGGACAAGAAAAAAAGAAAAAGAGTCTTTGGCAGGAAAATTCTGGACTAGAATTCTTCTAAGATACTTTTTCCATCCTTTTATCTTTTCAATTCACCATCTTTAAAACCCGTATCAGGTTTGCTCTTGAGTTCAGGGTTTGACAGGAGTGGCCTGCTGGTAGGCTGGGTTCGCCAAGATTTCATTTGTGTTCAACTTGGCTAAATTCAGAGATGCCAGTTTGGAGACATGCGGAGGAAATGCAAATGGCACCAGGATTTTTATTGATCAGAAGGAACATGTCAGGCAATCCTCAATAGATTCACAAATTGGAGAACTCCCCACATTAGACTTTCATTCTGTGAGCCGTTCCTTCTCTTTAACAGCCGGCTCGCTCCTTCATTACGCTGACATTCTCTATCGATGTTTAAATGCAGCAGCTGTTTTTTTCCTGGGGTTGGTCTCTTTTAGAGTGAGTCATTAACTTGCCATTTCAATCTTCTGAAAAATGCTTATGATTGACAAAACTTTATGAAACAGTGGCAAATTGGAAGAAAATTGGTGCCACGAATGAGGAACAGCTAAGCAGTATTCTGAGAGAAATTTGTCATTGTGGGCTAACAGTGTAATTGGCTGGTTAAATGCATTATAAACAGGTTCGGTTTTACACTCCCACCCCTCTCTTCTTTCCCTTCCTTTATTTTTGTGTTGTCAAGACTTAAAGTTGTACAATTTCATGGCATTTGGCTTCGCAAGAGTTTTCCAATGTTCTCCTCCACCCCCAAATTTGAGATCTTTTTGTTTGGCTCATTTTAAAGTGAATACCATGAATAGAGAAGGTATTATATAATAGTGATCTTTTTTTAAAAAAAGAAAAAAACATAATGGTGGCAAAATTGCTGTGTCCTCGCCAGCAATTAGTGGCTCTCTTAATCAGCAGATACCACCTTAAAATCGTCACGCAGGCCAGGCATCTGGGTAAACTGAAGTTCTTCTCTCTAATACTTATTTATTTTTAATCGAGGTATAATTTACTATAGTAAGTACACACATTTTAAGGTAGAGTTGAGACTTCTGACACAGTTGTAGACTGTTATAATTGTCACCCAAGTGGAAAGAAATCAGAATTTTTTAAAAGTGGAGTTTGAAGCATTATTTTTATAGTTTTTCAACTCCCCCAACCTCCAGGCTATAGAAAAATCCTTAGTGAAGCATGCTCCTTTAAATCTTGGTAAAGAACCCATGATTCTAAATCTAAAATAAGCCTTGTCCAGAAGACCTTATTTTTGAAACGGCAGCTGGGTAAACTCAATGGAGTACGATGGCTAGGGTGAAAAATCACTTTTTCCCGGACTAAATTTAAGTCGTGTAAGAGGCATCATTTTTAGTCTTTCTGTAACTCCTCCTCAATCCCCAGTTCACGACTCTGTGTTCTGAAATAGAACACTGGCATCAGACAG